>VMBQ01004854.1:0-34684 GCA_007657795.1 Dreissena rostriformis
ATGACGTACCATGAGGATCTAAAGTCACGAATTCTTCCTTACGAATATACAAATCTTCCTTAGGAAGATTTATATCTTCATTGGGAACAATTAAATCGTCCTAATGAAGATATAAATCTTCCTATGGAAGATATAAATCTTCCTTAGGGATATTTTATTGTTCGTAAGGAAGAATTCGTGACTTTTAGCCCTTTTAGCCGCGTCATTTTAACCTCATGTGAATTTCTAATTCTTCCTTAGGAAGATTTAATTGTTCCTACAGATGCTAAAGCCAATCAAGGCTCTGCTAAAATATCAACCAATCAAAATGCGCGTTACATTTCACGCGCGTTATTCAAAATCTGAAGGAAAACAACCGCAATCGTGAAACGGCGAAGTAACATGCATTGAGAGAACAAATAGATATAAATAATCACCCGATGGCCGAAGAATGGGCCGAGAGAGTTAAAGGGCTTTTGTAAGAGGTGAAAATCTAATTGTTGTAAATTTGCAATCGAGTCAAGGGATGATGATAAATAAACACGCGCGTGCGATTGGGCGTTGTCTTTCAAGTTAAATTTCGGAACTTACGCGTCACCTAGACCATTTGTAGACTTTACTTAAGGAAACATGCCGGATTGCGATGTATACTATTATGTACGTTAACAGCAGTAAATAGTAAGGTGGATTTCAATAGTACTTACAAAAAAACAAGAAGGCATATTAATGAAATTAAATAAGAAAATAAGTACAAGAAGGCGAACTATTGAGGTGGTTCGCTATTGAACATTAATAACATATGGTTGATATGTTAAGTGAAGAAAGATCGAAATTTAAACATTGTTTAATAATCTCTGAATACAATTTTATACCACTGAAAGACTGAAAGAAAAAAAACATCCAATACTATTATAGTATCACAGTTGTCTTTAAGGTTGCGATCAGTCAATCAACCATGGCCTATTTTTCCTGGGAAAGCTTAATATTAAACGGCAACTGTTTCATGATAATGTGTGTTTTGTATATTAACCATGTTATTCTCTTCTTTTTTTCCGTATTTTTAACATTACTCCTATTTTAAATAACTTCAGGACTACTATTACGCATTAAAATATATATATTTTTGCGTTTAATATGACACTTTTAATGTTATAATCAAAATGACACTATGCACATACGAGCCTCGTTCAGAGAAAACGCGTCTTAAGGCATGTACTTAAAGTGTCATCCCATGTCGACTCTATCCGCCTTTGATTTTCGCTAAGACTCATTTAAACGAAAACTTTCATTAAAGCTCAAAGTGTCGTTCCTGATTAGGATGTGCGGACTGCACAGGCTAATCTGGGTTGACACTAAANACTCCCATTTTAAATAGCTTCAAGACTACTATTACGCATTAAAATAAATTGTTTTTTACGTTTAATATGAAACTTTTAATCTTATAATCAAAATGACACTCTGCACATACGAGCCTCGTTCAGAGTAAACGGGGCTTAATGTATGTCCTTAAAGTGTCATCCCAGTGTCGACACCGTCCGCCTTTGATTTTCTCTAAGAAGAGACTCATTTAAACGAAAAATATCATTAAAGCTGAAAGTGTCGTCCCTGATTAGGATTTATGGACTGCACAGGCTAATCTGGGTAGACACTTTACGCACATGCATTAAGCCTAGAAAGAGGCTCACAACATCAACATTTAATTCACCAACAGTGGCGCGAGAAAACTCCATATCTGGGAACACAGATGGCAATCCGACTATATTAAACAAAATCAATCAATAAATCAATATTTTTAAAACTGATAGAGTCACTCAGAGGACAAAATAATAATTCATAGTATATACAATTTAATTACATACATTTCACAAGTATGTGTAAATTACGTTAAAAAAGCTTATATATTTTATCTATGCCAATTAGAAAATATCTGGTGGTCACAAGGTTGAAATCCAGCTTTTTTGCGCTTTAAAATTAAAAAATAATCGCGTTTGTCGAAATGGACGAATACGTTACCTACTTTCGGTTTTAAAAGCGGTACCGTTTGAAAAACAATAAATTACTAGCTAACTAGGCTATAGATTTAATGACAATTTTGCACACCTTCAAATTGCATCTATATGTTTTGATTAACATGTATTTTATTTCAAGGTCATAGGCTTAAAGTATCTACATAATATTATTTTTTTATTAAAGAACACATTGAAAAAAGAAATGTTAACAAATGTTAAGCTTAATGAAAGTTATTATAATTATCTTTAACCTTTTCGATGTAACGAATACTATTGGGCTACACTTACTTAATAACCTAAAAAATCAAAGCTTATAAAATAAAACAAATATACAAGTAAGATTTTAGTATAATTTGGCAAAGATTTGAGCCTCGCTCTGGGAAAACTGGGCTAAATGCCTGTGCGTAAAGTGTCGTCCCAGATAAGTCTGTGCACTCCGCAAAGGCAAATCACGGACGAGCGACACTTTCCGCCTAAGCTGGATTTTCGCCAAGAAGATACTTTCTTTACACGAAAAATACCATAAAAACGGAAAGTATCGTTCCTAATTCCTGAGTATCAGGCTAATCTGAGATCACACTTAACGCACATGCATTAAGCCCCGNTATAAATGGCCAATTAAACCGCGATGCGAGATATAATAGCAGGTGTATACATGGAGTTGTCGTGAAGACGCTGGAGCACCTGTACATAAATCTCATATTAAAAAAAAGAGAAAAAGATGCGAGATATAACGCTTCTCTGCACAGACGTAAACTATAATTTTAATCTTTTGAACAGAACTGTAATAAGGCTGCGTTATTGCTCACTTATTCGCCATTACATGTATTTTTAAAGTCACCTTAAAATGTGTACTACTTACATCATGGTATCGTACGGGTAACCGTTAGTTCCATCGTGGTAACACATTAAAATCCAGAGGGCGACAATGCGATAGTGCGATAATACGATGACGACAGTGCGATAGTCATATCGTACTGTCGCCATCGTATCATCGCATTGTCGCCATCGTACTATCGCGTTATCGTACTGTCGTCATCGTATTATCGCATTGTCGCCGTCGTAATATCACACTGTCGCCATCGTTTTGTCGCACTATCGTCATCGTATTATCGCGCTATCGCAATGTCTCATTGTCGCCATCGTACTATCGCACTGTCGTCGTCGTAATATCGCTCTGTCGTCATCGTATTATCGCAATTTTGTATTGTCGCATTGTCGCCATCGTACTATCGCACTGTCGTCATCGTATTGTCGTACTGTCGCCATCGTATCATCGCATTGTCGCTATCGTACTATCGCGTTGTCGNTAAAAAAAAAAAAAAAAACCTACATGCAATCTTTATTTTTCTTAATGAAATAAGTGCTTAACTGTTACATAACAAATAAATATATTTCATATTTTCTTGTTACAGTCGGCTAAAAGGATTGAATGTATACTCGTGCTGGTGGGACGTTATCCGTGGTTATAAGGAGATGCAATTCACAACGGCGCATAATTCTGTCAGGTTTAAAAAAGTTGTAAACAAAACACATGAGTATTATCTGTTCTGGCTAATCTGGGACAACAATTTCCGCCTTAATTGATGTAAAATAGAAAGTTATTACTATTTTTATTTTATTGTCTAAATTAAACATTGATATCCTGCTGAACGTCCGATCTTTTTCAATTCANTGCATTAAGCCAAAATTAACAAGAGCGAGGTTCAATTAGTAGTAACCTATATCAACAATTGACGTAAAATAGAAAGTAATTACTATTTTTATTTTATTGTCTAAATTTAACATTGATATCCTGCTGAAAGTCCGATCTTTTTCAATTCAATAATTATGAAATGAAGATTCCGCTCTGCGTTTTTTCGTACATTAAGCGGTGATTGTATTGTAATTAAATAGATTAAACATAAAAATGAAAACTTCTTCAATCAAATTTCGCCATGAAACTTCTTAAACGAATAAATTATTTCCAAATATACAGTAGCTCCATATAATATGAAACACAAGAGCTGTGTTTGTGAAACGCAATGCCCCCTACTGTGCTTTGAAGCCATATATTTGACCTTTGACCTAGAAGGATGATCTTTACCTTGACCTTTCACCACTCAAAATGTGCAGGTCCATGAGATGCATGCCAAATATCAAGTTTCTATCTTCAATATTGCAATATTGAATATTGGTTCATACCAATATAATAATACAACATAGCACTTGTTTTACTACTAGTCGACTCATTATGATGTCCTGTCATTTGTTTCCTTGAACAAGCCACATCATACTTGGGAAAACCTACACATATATCCGGAAAAGTAACATGCAAACGGTCGTAGGGCGGGCGTCGAATCACGTCATCTGTTTGAAAGACGAGTGCGCAAACCAATATACAAACATCTCAACGCAACCTAGCAAAATAAAGAGATGAGACGTAGAATTTTCGAACGAATTCACGATTGACTATTGTTTTGATGTGATCATTATGATCGCGTTCATAGATATTAGAACCATCTTGTACGAGTATAGGTTCCCGTTCGTTTATAACTCTATGCGCTCTTTTACGGCAGTTGCTATTATTTATTTTCACGTTTTAACGATTGTATTCGTGATTTGAGCTATATCTTCGAGCTGCGAATGATATTAACACAGTCTGATTGACTTTCAACTTTATTTTTTCCGGTCATCGCAATGTTTATCAACTGTTACAGGTTGCATTTCTTTCATAAGAACGACCGCGATCACTGAGATATCGAAGAACGACAAGATACGATGTGTCGCTCTTTGTTAAGATACAATACGATCTAATGCGACATGATATATGAGCTCGATGGACAATTGAGTCGCGTTCTCTGAAAACTAGGCTTAATATATGTGCGTTAAGTGTCGTCCCAGATTAACCTGCGTCGAACGAGAACGAGGCTAATTTTAACGAAGTTGCTGATCATAACCAGTTTTGAGCCATTCAATCATTTTCTGCGATTCATACGATTCATACGATTAACTGGTGTGTAGTCAAGATTTGATACGATCTGATAGTATAACTGCGATTATTTCTCGAAAAAGCAATATTTATTTTCTTTAATAATGTACTGAAGTGCCAAATGTATATATTTATGTTATTGAAAGTTGGGTATTTTGCGGATATTCCGTAAATAACGTTTCTTTATCATGTTGTTGTTTGAAATTTAAAATTGTACACGAATGTTTAACACTTTCGGTAAAGAATGAAAGAGTAAATAGAATCTCCAAATATAATGGCGAGATTTAGATAATTTATGATGTTAGGATCACTCTGGGAAAACGGGGCTTAATGAATGTGCGTAGTGTCCGCACAGGTAAAGCATGTAGGACACTTTCCGCTTTTTTGAAACTTTTCGTCTTTTCGTTTAAAGGAAGTTTTTGTTAACACAAATTCAGTCTAGTCGGAGAGTGTCTTCCCTGATTAGCCAGTGCGGACTGCACAGGCTAACCAGAGACGTCACTTCACGCCAATGCATTAAGCAGAGCGATTTTCAAATGCATTCGCCTTAAAAAATTTCTTTCTTAACGATCGTGCCCCCATCATCCGAAGATACAGTGGGGAGGGGCCAGCAACCCTCACCCCGGGCATCACTGCCTTACCACCCTTAAACGTCAGAAGGAAATAGTTAAAGCGTATTGACAATACGATTATAACTAAGACAAGACTAGTGAAATCGTATATTTTGTCCTACCACTTTTGAAAGAAATTACACCGTTACGTATGATGACAGTTTATAATAAGTGATTATTTTGTAACATTCTAAATTGTCATTTAAATGACTGAATATATAAATACTAGATTTCTTATTCGATCAAAGACTCGTCAATAAATGAAAGCGTTATTACACTTGTTATTACGGTAATCAAACAGATTTAACAAGTATAAATCGCGTGAGACTAATAAATAGTACATAGTAAATAGTACACAAATCGCTGGCTAGTGTTCCAGGTTAATTTATACGATTAACAAGTCACTACCAATGTGATATGTAATTCGTAAAACATTTCACTAAGATATAAAGTCCAAAATAATAATTATAAAGACAAAATCCCCATCAAAGCCCGACCGACTTGTCTTCATTATTAAGTAATTTCACGTGAAAGTACTTAAAGCTGTAATCCTCTCGCATAGTTTTCTTTTTTCAATTTGTTATTAAATAAAAAAAAAATATGCATATTCTTAATGTGCCGGTAAAAAACAATAGTGAACAAATTTTTTATAAATGTACGTATCTTAGACAAACGTCTATCGATAGTTTCAAATATTTTTGCACAGACCCCATCAACCGAAAGAGTTTAGGTACCCGAGCACAATTTTTCACTTAATTAATTATATGAGTTTTAGAGTTTAGAGTTTATTTGATAATACAGTAGACAATAAGTCCATGAGTATACATGAAATGTCAATACAATATACATAAAACAAAGTCACAGGTCATTCAAATTATAAACATCAAAAATAAAGATCATTACATTGTCCAAAAAACAATTAAAATAGATAAAAAATATTGGGTATTTCAGAAAAGACAATATACAGCGAGAATCGGTACATACATATTTACCAACAACCTACACTAATCATAATATGTTTTATACGTATTTCTTATTTCCGATCCTTAATAAATATACATAGCTAATTTTTTAACAATATTAACATATATGTGTTTTATATAAAATGTCACTTATATTATATAGTCCACCAGCGAATTCACAATAATGTTTATACTGATAATANACAAAACAATAACTAGACTTATCAACTATGTAAGAATTAATTAAAAAAAAGCTTAATTGAAGCATAATGTTAGTGATGATACGTATATTAATTCGGTAATTTGAAACGATTTAAGTTATCATTTTAAGTCCATAATATTTAATGCCTAATGGCATGACCATTAAATACACATAAGCTATTTTAATACAAACTTCAGTTAATGTGATATTCATGCATGTGCTTTCGTTCCAAAGAATTATTTTATGTCTATTTCATATTTCAAATATAGATTCTATCTTGCAAAACGCAGTGTTGCAAAATGCACACTTTAATTGCTTCAAACTTTATACAGCCGGGATTCGATCATAAATTTCGTGAAGTTATGTACAAAAGCATGAAACTGTATTTACCCGGGATTCAATAATAAATCGCTATTGTAGACTAACCACAATATTTATTCATCATCACGATGAATTAATGAGTTTTGTGCTTCAATGCGTAAACATCATAACCAGACAGCTCCTTTTAAAGCCCCATTAACACTCAAAATCTACGAATATTTCGTTAATTATTTCGTTAAATAAAGTTTACCCATACAAAATCAGTGTTCCGTATATAAAAGCCACAATTTCAAAGCTAGATGTGGTCTGGTAACTATGTATCTTGTAAAACCTATGTTACCAGACCACATCTAGCGTTCACATGTTGGCTATTGCTTTAAGGAATACTGATTTTGTATGGGTTAACTTTATTTTACGAAATATTTTACGAAATAATCGTTGATTGTGAGGTTTAATGTTTTTTTTTTAAATAAAGTTTTGTACCAAGTTTCTGACTTATTACTTATTAGGTAACGAGTGGCCGCTTTGGTTTGCTTTGAGTTTATGATTATATTCTTTCACTAAGTTCTTAAAAACGTCCACCTCTCGGTCACTAAAAGTTTAAGCCCGTTTTTCGCTTATTTCTTTTGTGCAAGATTGCGGCCATATTGGACAATGTTCGTATGACAAATTTCGCGAAAACGACGTCATTTTCAGGGTNTAACACGATTTACGCCCGGTTTATAATTCAGAAACACGATATTTCTGACTGGATATTCAAAATTATGAAATGAGCACAACTGCTTATTTTCAATCACAAAAACGATAACAAACTATGATATGAAACGATGCATGGCGTAACTGTTGTAAAACTCCATCAGTCGGCTATTAAATAGAAGTTTATGGGAATCATACGCACATCCTTTAAGTTTAATGGTGTACAACAATTTCGCAAACGTGATATTCTGCGATACGATCTTAAAACGTCCCCAAGCAGAACTTAATACATGTGAATATGGAAAACATATTAACGCTGATCATCACTTCATATCTAGAGGCGAAATACAACATACTGTAAAATGAACTGAATGGTTGAATGGTTTTGTTTAATGAATACATGCAGTCAACACACGCATACACTTCTTTATGACCCAGAAGACTGACTGACTGACTGACTGACTGACTGACTGGCTGGCTTGCTGGCTGACTGACTGAGAGGGAGTTTTGCAAGTCGGTCTTAGCTACAGCAAGAACGATAACCACTGCATCTGCCTGTGTACACTGATTATCCTGTTTATACTTCACCACCAGTGGTACACTGCAGGCAGTGAGTGTGTGTATGTAACAGCTTGTGCGACGACGTTGGCAAGTTTGTCATTGAAATCTGTACATATTGGTTGCGTTCAGGGAATACGGGGCTTAATGCATGTCAAATAAGTGGTGTCCTGTGCACACTGATTAGCATGTGCAGTGCGCACGAGCTAATCAAGGACGACACTTTCTGATTTCATGTTGTTTTTCGTTAAAACAGAGTCTCTGGAACTGGAATGACAATGCATAAGCCCTGTTTTCCCAAAATGAAGCTTAAATTATCTTTTCTATTAATGATTTCAAGAAAAAAGATAAAAGTGATGATAACTTCAAAGTTACCTCGCTGACAAGGCAAATAAACAAAATCACTTTTAAATCAAATAAACAACAGTCAGTTGTAAATTTTTACCTTGTGGCATTTTTTTAGTAAACATCTAAAAGCGACCTTTTCACAGTTTGTCATTAAATGCTTAATATTGGTTGATGTAAATAGTGAATCTTAAAAACTCCATTTAAAAAAAAAAAAAAAGTTACCCTCAACTGGGCTCGAACCACTGACCCCTGGAATAAAAGTCTATCGTTTAGACCACTCGGCCATCCGTGCTCATACAATGAGAGATGTATTTTATACTTTATATAAGCAATCCTCGTAGTATGAAAAAATATAACGACAACAACAGAACTCTCCAAATTATTAAATCGTTTAATTTTGTCAATTTACCAAAACGTGAAAAGGTCCTTTAATGTCTTCAGACTTGCAAATTGAATGAGTTCAATACACTGTCAGATCTTACATCATGTATAACTTACAGGTTTATTGGTTTCCTGTTAGCCTGGGGCCAGTAGATTTAAACCCATAAAACTCAATGTCAAAAGTTGGTTACAATTAGGGTTAAAAGCACGGCAACTAGCTTTTTCAAAGCTTGAATTAACTCAATCCAATTAAACATATAATACACATTGGCTGTGGATCAATTAGGCATAGGAAATGATTCAATTCCGGCTCACAACAAGACATGATGCATTAAAAATTTGTCATGTCGGCAAAATTATTGCTCAATAATTTAAAGAAAATACATGAAGTATTAGATACACATAACACAACATGTTCCATATTCTAGGCTTGTTATTCTTTAGCAAGGCAACCAAAATTCTAAAGACGGTTGCCAGTGCAGCAACCAATTGCGAAAAAAAGAGAAATATTGACGTTATTTTGTCTAAGTTATCTCTATAACATAAATATGAGAAAAAACAGTGCACCCACATCTCGACCTGTGCTTTAAGACACACTCTTTATAAATTTGAATGGTTTGTGATCATTTCAAACTTGTGATATAAAAAAGCTATAACATAATTTTGAAAACTGGGTTGCGTCTAAGATTATGCAATAGCGAACAACTTCAGTGCCTTCAGCGCTTTAATTTGATACGCACGTGCATGCGACGTCTGAACCAATACACATGTTTGAACTAACTTGATAAGTTCCGATCGAATCATATAAAGTATACTATGAACCAATCACTTCATGTTGTTGTCGTAATTAATAAAAAAATAAAAACATTATTGTATCAGACTAAAAGCTACTTACAATTGTGGCAGATCTATTTCTTTATAATAATTGTTTACTTTACATACGACGATTCACTTTCAGTTTTGACGCAGTCAAAAGTACCCGCAATTAAATCAAATAAAAGACTAAGTTTTTTCGAGCAACAAAAGAAAATTTAAACAAATCGTATAATATTAATCGACGCTGTTAATGGATGATTTCAATGCATCTATGCAGCAAATGATCTCAAACACCACCAAATGAAAGCCTTTATCTTAAGCCATTGTTTGAGAAATTTAACTTACCGGGTAGTAAAGTGTTGCGGTACCAGTTATAATTAGTGTAAAACAAAACTTTTAATGTACCTTATGGTTTTAATTATAATTTATCAATAATCAAGTATAATTTAATGACATTTTTTAAATATATGATTCACTGACGATGAGCCTAATGCTAATAATATTCGCTTCAACCAGGACTAACTTGCAAAACACACATCTTCAATTATAGGGATATGTCCATTGTTTTNAACACCACCAAATGAAAGTCTATATCTTAAGCCATTGTTTGAGACATTTAACTTACCGGGTAGTAAAGTGTTGCGGTACCAGTAATAATTAGTGTAAAACAAAACATATAATGTACCTTATGGTTTTAGTTATAATTTATCAATAATCAGGTATATTTTAATGACATGTTTTAAATATATGATTCAATGACGATGTGCCTAATGCTAATAATTGCTATTCGCTTCAACCAGGTCTAACTTGCAAAACACACATCTTCAATTATAGAGATATATCTATTGTTTTTTCCTGTAACTTAAGACGAGCCTTGACATCACGATCACGTGATAACAACTTATTGTATGATATTTTAACTGAGACGCGCTTTACAAAAAGGGAGTTTAATGCATGTGCGTAAAGTTTCGTCCCATATAATGAGATTAGCCTGTGTAGTCCACACATGCTAATCAGGGACGACACTTTCCGCCTAAACTGGATTTTCGTAAAGAACAGTCTTCCTTGAAACGAAAAAAACAATAAAAACGGAAAGTGTCGCCCCTGATTAGCCTCGAGGCTCAATTATATGGTATTGTTTGCTGTATGATTATTATTACTGTTAAATATTGCACACCTTACGAGAAAGTTAACCTATTTATGCCTAGTGGACTCTCCCATCCTTCTTAATTGGATCAATTTATTTCCAAAAATAGGGATGTCTAGTATATTGATTTCTATATTTAGAATATTTCTTACATAAATGCCTTTAAGCAAACAGCGCAGACCCTTATGCATGATGCGGCGTCTCATCTGGGTCTTCACTGTTTGCCAAGGCCTTTTTTCTGGACGCTAGGCATAAATAGGTTAAAATCATCCATCAATTGCATACTGGCTTTTTTGCATGGTGAGTCAAAATATATTGCCCACACAATCCCGCATGACGAGCGGGTAACATAATACTTGTAGAATTCATTTTTCCTTTTAACGCATACGAAGCGCAATAAACATTTTACCTATTCACCCATTCTTCCATTACCGACTGCCTATCCGCACATCTCCAACATCGTGTAAATTCATGTGTATAAATAGTAAGTTACAGCATTTGTGTATGTATTTAAACCTGCGTCATAAATGTTATAAATATCTTTTTAAAGACAAAGTTTATCATTTTTTAAACCATTGGATGTCAAACAACTGAAGGGTAAGTTTCATAATTGTTACGATTGCTAGTTATGTACTTTGGTTTTTGTTCATTTATATTTAACACAAATGCAATTCTCATACATAAATGTAAAACAAAATTTAACTGAAAAAACGTTTCTTGTTTTATGCAATTAAATAAGAGTGAAATTGATTTGTACGCACGTTTTCTGTTTTTCGTATTTCCTTTTAAGACTTTGATCCAAACATGAAAAAAAAAAGATAACGTCTGTATGACGACGAACATAATCATGTTTTTTAGTGTATTTCCCACGTCTGTTTCGATATTGCTGTTGTTTTATTGATATTATGAATGTAATTTTATAGTGTGTGCAAGTATTTTTTTAATCATTCTTCCTCTCTTATTTCGTAAAATCGCCATTTTCGAGATCATCGACGTTTATATTAACCGTGGTGGTGCTTTGTTTTGTAATTTGTTTCGCGTTCTGAGAAAACTGGGCGTAATGCTTGTGCGTAAATTGTCATCCCAGATTAGCCTGTGCAGTCCGGACGACAATTTCCGCTTTTATGGAATTTTCGTTTAAATGATGTCTCTTCTTAGCAAAAATCCTGTTTAGGCGGAAAGTCTCGTCACTGATTAGCCTGTGTGGACTGCAAAGGCTAATCTGAGACGACACTTTACGCACATGCATTTTGCCCTGTTTTCTCAGAACACGACACATATGTTTTCTTAATTGTACATCTGGGTTTTTATTGCATTGGTCATTTGATCAAGTGATTGACATGAGTTTACGTTTTATTACACCTTTTATTTAACAATCGTGATTGTAAAACAGAAGGTGTACGAAGATGCGAATACGTATTAATTTTTTATTTTAATTTTATTTGGAGATTTAACTTATAAACCATTTCACTCTCTACATCTGCCTTCATATGGTCCTGCAGTTATATATATTATTCGCAGTATCAAATTGTTAATGTATGTCTAATTTAGTAATGAAGACTGAACCCTGCATTATTCAAAAGCGTCAAACGGAATATTATATTTGTCAATGCATTAAAGTTCATTTTACGGTATGACATGTAAATTGTATGTTCAATTTTCATTCAAAACTGAATGAAGATGAGATTTTCATAATGCAAATTGTATCGTATCTTCAAGGTCTCAAACTTAACGAAAGCCGATAAAACGCCGGATTATGGTTTTCTTGAATATCGCCCAGCATTTAATTTGCCAAATATACATAGTTGAATTTCAATATAGTCGTCTACTTAAACTACTTAACAGTCAAATGTACGTAACAGTTGAACAACACTTACCGTTAAAGTGTTATGCTTGCAATACCACTATGCGTCACAAAATTTAAATCATGGAGCCTGCGTTCTAAACACCGTACGAACAATTTAAATAACGATACATTACGAAGAAAAATTGCTAAGTAACAATTTTTTAATAAGTTAATTGCAGTTGTTTCACCCATTTTGTTTAATGTTTCACATTGTTTTCATTTCGGGGACCTATTGGACATTTTTATAAAAAACAAANGCCATCGTGACATAGAAATACTTTCAGACCCAGCGGGAAAAAAATACTGTCCAAAAAATACTGTCGCCCGCTACCATAGCAATCACGTGCGGATGTACTTGAAATGACGTCATTTTTTACGAAATGACGTCATTAACACAGTTTTTTTTTGTGATAAGAAATTATCTGCGTTTTAACCAGTGTACTTTTATTATTGTTATTAAAATACTAATGGTTGTTCCGGGGGTTGTTCGTTGCTGAAATTAAATACACTTATTATCCCCACGCTTTTAAAAGCGTGGGGATATTGTTGAATATTAAAATTGTTCATTGTTCATATAAATTGTTCATGTTTGAATAGTTTTTTCGGTAAATTAAAATAAATATTACGTGTCTGACAGGGTGACAGCAAATTTGTCAACTTTCGGAAAAAAACTGTCAACCACGGTTTCGCCTCGGTTGTCAGTATTTCCTCAAGTTGACAATTTTACTGTCACACTGTCAGAAATGTAATATTTATATACTGTCGCCATCGTATCATCGCATTGTCGCCATCGTACTATCGCGTTATCGTAATGTCGTCATCGTTTTATCGCATTGTCGCCATCGTAATATCGCACTGTCGCCATCAAATTGTCGCACTATCGTCATCGTATTATCACGCTTTCGCATTAATCTCATTGTCGCCATCGTACTATCGCACTGTCGTCATCGTATTGCCGCTCTGTCGTCATCGTATTATTGCAATTTCGCATTGCCGCATTGTCGCCATCGTACTATCGCACTGTCGCCATCGTATTGTTGTATTGTTGCCATCGTATCATCGCATTGTCGCCATCGTAATATCGCGTTATCGTACTGTCGTCATCGTATTATCGCATTGTCGCCATCGTGCTATCGCACTATCGGATTGTCGCCCTCTGGATTTTAATGTGTAACCACGATGGCCCTAACGGTATTCCGTTGTATCGGTTATAAACATCGTAGTGTAGGAAATTTAACAAGCAGTAAATAGATACATCTTTCCAGCATGGAACGAGTTTACTTTTCACTTTAATCATACTAAGTATTAGTACAAAATATATCATTGAATATACTGCGTTATTGCACAGGCAAAGCAATCGTTCCATGTCAGGTAGCCATTTAAGGACACTGTGTATTTCCGTGGAGCATCGAGTTGGAGTTTAAACATTAAACAGATCAAAAATTCACACGAAAAAAAAGATGATATTATTATAGCGGTATTGCAATATGATTTAAAGTCCACATCCTGTTTAAGGTGTTTTTATCATAAACTAGCTCTCGATACTTCATTGCACTTCTATAAACTGCTGTAATAACTTTTTTGGGGGTAGGTATACAACCTAGTGTGTTATTGAATTACTATTGAATTATAATTGAATTATTATTGAATTATTATTGAATTATTATTAAATTATTATTGAATTACTATTTAATTATTATTTAATTATTATTTAATTATTATTTAATTATTAATAAATTATTAATAAATTATTAATTAATTATTATTTAATTATTATTTGATTGTTATTTAATTTTTATTCAATTATTATTTAATTATTATTTATTTTTTTTACTTTTTTTAATAATTATTTAATCATTATTTAATTATTATTTATTTTTTACTTAATTATTATTTAATTATAATTTAATTATTATTTAATTATTATTTAATTATTATTTCATTATTATTTCATTATTATTTCAATTTTATTTTAATATAATTTTATTATTATTATTAGTTTATTATTATTATTAATAATTTTTATTACAATATTACTACTACTACTACTAATAATAATTATTATTATTTAGCATTGTGAGTACGGCGGATTTAAAAATTAGAATACCCGTTTTCTTGCAAATAGCCATCGAAGTTTTAAATGTATCGCAAGACAGTATGAATGTTTACAAATTGTACTCCGACATAAAATTCATAAAATTATATTTACTAATAGCTATTTTGTCGTAGTTATTTTTTAATATATTAAATTAAGCCTCGTTCTGGGAAAACTGGTCTTTATGCATTTACGTGGAGTTTCGTCCCATATTAGCCTGTGCAGTTCGCACAGGCTCGTCAGGGACGATAATTACCGCTTTTTTGGTATTGTTTGTTTAAATGAAGCCTCTTCTTTGCAAAAATCAAGTTAATGCGGACAGTGTTGTCCCTGATTAGCCTGTGCAGACTGCACGGCTAATCTGGGACGTCACTGTTCGCACTTGCATAAATATTAAAACATAACATAAGCCTCAGAATGTGCAGGATCTTTGTGCATTGTGATATAACTTGTTACGACTAAACACCTTTCTTCCGTCCCGGTTATTTCGCTGACAGGACAGGGGGTCGACCAGTGTATTCCGACCTGTGTATTGGTCTATCACAGTGGCACATGACAGGGGTTCAAACAACACCTGAATATACGGGAACCTCTTAAAGGGTCACTTTTTGAGACCTTATTATTACAAGACCATACCGTCTTTAATTTGACAAGTTTTGAGTTAACCAATACAATTTGTTCTCTGTTTTTGCGATGATTTAAAATCACTATATCATACGTTTTTTTTAACGTAATTTACACATACTTGTGAAATGTATGTAATTCAATTGTATATACTATGAATTATAATTTTGTCCTCTGAGTGACTCTATCAGTGTTAAAAATATTGATTTATTGATTGATTTTGTTTAATATAGTCGGATTGCCATCTGTGTTCCCAGATAAGAAGTTTTCTCGCGCCACTGTTGGTGAGTTAAATGTTGATGTTGTGAGCCTCTTTCTGGGCTTAATGCATGTGCGTATAATGTCAACCCAGATTAGCCTGTGCAGTCCGCACATCCTAATCAGGGACGACACTTTCAGCTGTAATGATAGTTTTCGTTTAAATGAGTCTTAGCGAAAATCAAAGGCGGACAGTGTCGACATGGTTGATTGACTGATCGCAACCTTAAAGACAACTGTGATACTATAATAGTATTGGATGGGTTTTTTTTCTTTCAGTCTTTTAGTGGTATAAAATTTTATTCAGAGATAATTAAACACTGTTTAAATTTCGATCTTTCTTCACTTTATATATCAACCATATGTTATTAATGTTTAATAGCGTACTACCTAAATAGTTCGCCCTTCTTGTACTTATTTTCTTATTTAATTTCATTAATAAGCCTTATTGTTTTTTGTAAGTACTATTGCAATCCGACTGTCGAATATTACACCTTACTATTTACTGCTGTTAACGTACATAATGGTATACATCGCAATCCGGAATGTTTCCTTAAGTTAAGTCTACAAATGGTCTAGGTGACGCGTACGTTCCGAAATTTAACTTGAAAGACACCGCCCAATCGCACGCGTGTTTATTCATCATCATCCCTTGACTCGATTGCCAATTTACATCAATTTTAGATTTTCACCTCTTACAAAAGCCCAATTACTTTAACCCTCTCGGCCCATTCTTCGGCCATCGGGTGATTATTTATATCTATTTGTTCCCTCAATGCATGTTACTTCGCTGTTTCAAGATTGCGGTTGTTTTCCGTCAGATGTTGAATAACGCGCNTCGTATCTTCAAGGTCTCAAACTTAACGAAAGCCGATATAACGCCGGATAGTGGTTTTTCATGAATATCGCCCAGCATTTAATTTGCCAAATATACAGAGTTAGATTTCAATATACATGTGGTCGTCTACTTAAACTACTTAACAGTAAAATGTACGTAACGGTTGAACAACACTTACCGTTAAAGTTACTTGTTCACAGATTTTGGCATGTTTTGAAGTTTGTCGTGTAATGCTTTAAATTGATAAATATAAACATAAGAATTAAAAAGCTTCAATATACAAACAAGAATAAAAGTAAGAAAAGAAAAAAAAAAGTTAACCTCACCAGGGCTCGAACCACTGACCCATTGAGAAAAGCCAAGCACCGAAACCACTCAGCCATCCGTCTTCACGTGTGTGTGTGGGTGGAATTCAGAGTTTATTTTCGGGTCGTCGTTGAGGCTTTACGACTGCATTATGTGCGGACCTGACCATTCGTCTTCGCATGGGTTGCCATTTATTTTATACTTTGTATAACCATCCACGTGCTGTTACAAAATATAACGATAACACAAGAAATCGATTTTTTTTAATCGTTTCGCGTCTGAGACGCTTTATAATTTTATCAATTTCTCACGATGATTTTTGGTAAACGAAAGTGTATTTTCAGTACAAGTCTGCGGCATAAATGTTATTTCGCACACTGATGTACATTGTTCATTTATTTCTTGAATCTGTGACAACGAGTTGAAAAATTCTCATTTTGATAAACTGTGAACAAGTCCCTTTTTTAGTGTTATGCTTGCAATACCACTATGCGTCACCAAATTTAAATCACGGAGCCTGCGTTCTAAACACCGTACGAACAATTTAAATAACGATACATTACGAANCATTGAGGTAATTATGGTCTTCATAGAGGTAATTCTGGTCTTCATAGAGGTAATTCTGGTCTTCATAGAGGTAATTCTGGTATTCAATGTGGTAATTCTGGTATTCAATGTGGTAATTCTGGTTTTCATCGAGGTAATTCTGGTCTTCATCGTGGTAATTCTGGCCTTCATAGAGGTAATTCTGGTCTTCATAGAGGTAATTCTGGTCTTCATTGAGGTAATTCTGGTATTCAATGTGGAAATTCTGGTATTCAATGTGTTAATTCTGGTCTTCATCGTGGTAATTCTGGTCTTCATAGAAGTAATTATGGTCTTCATAGAGGTAATTCTGGTCTTCATGGAGGTAATTCTGGTCTTCATAGAGGCAATTCTGGTCTTTATTGAGGTAATTCTGGTATTTAATGTGGTAATTCTGGTCTTCATCGTGGTAATTCTGGTCTTCATCGTGGTAATTATGGTCTTGATTGTGGTAATTCTGGTCTTCATTGTGGTAATTCTGGTCCTCATTGAGGTAATTCTGGAATTCATTGAGGTAATTCTGGTCTTCAGTGACGCAATGCTGGTATTTAATGTAGTAATTCTGGTCGTCATTTAGGTAATTCTGGTCTTCATTGAGGTAATTCTGGTCTTCAGTGTGGTAATTCTCGTCTTCATTGAGGTAATTCTGACCTTCATCGTGGTAATTCTGGTCTTTATGGTGGTAATTCTGGTCTTCATCGTGGTAATTCTGGTCTTCATCGTGGTAATTATGTTCTTGATTGTGGTAATTCTGATCTTCATTGAGGTAATTCTGATCTTCATTGAGGCAATTCTGGTATTTAATGTGGTAATTCTGGTCTTCATCGTGGTAATTCTGGTCTTCATCGTGGTAATTCTGGTCTTCAGTGACGCAATTCTGGTATTTAATGTGGTAATTCTGGTCTTCATTTAGGTAATTCTGGTATTCAATGTGGTAATTCTGGTCTTCATCGTGGTAATTCGCGTCTTGATTTGGCAATTCGAATAGATCTTTCTATATCTTTCTTGATAAGTCGGGTTACCTTTCTATCATTAATGACGTATTGAAGCTAAACTATCAAACGACTATTAGCGAGCGGGATTTCGCGAAGAAAATCGCATTCGTTATTAAAGTATCGAAGCATATCTGTACGCACAAACACATCCTGTTTCGGGGAGTATGATCGTGGTGATCATATCAGGATGGGCTCAAACATGGAATGCAGTGAAACATTCCCAATGACGCGTATATAAATTCGAGCACAGACAGTGATAGAGTATTGAATAGTCAGAGTGTATATGTACGTACAAATGTTTCCTTATTCGTAGGGTATGATCGTGATGGTCGTGTCCACTTAAGCTCGAGCGTATCATTAATTCGTATTCATACCATCACGAAGGGCTCAAAAATTGATACTAAGTTGGTGCATTCTATTTATTAAGTAGGAGTTTCGGCAAATAAGTAGGTACCTGCCAAATAATCAGTAAGTCCCTGAAAATGATGATATACAAGGTACCTACCAAATATCTGACTTTTAGCCCGTATCGTACACCATACATTTGGACCAGTGGCACGATACTGGGAACCTAGCAATGCAAATATTAACGATACAGTAGCATTACGCAATCGACTCGTGCTTTTGGAAGCAGAGCGCTTTTGTCCTTTATTCATTCACAAATTAGATTCATATCAAATGAAACAAATATCAATTGATTTACTTAGGGTACTGCTCGTTTGCTACACACTTAAGTTGCATGAGATATTCGTGAATTTTAACAATAAAATACACACAAATGGAAACTCGGTTGTTTCGATTATTTGGATCTTATATACATACGTATGTGTACAAACTGCTAAAGTTAATACATACCATATTTATAAAATATGTATAACTTACTATCTAGCATGCTTTTGCATCTAAAAGGTTATTCAACACTTCATTTACGCATGGGCAATCATATGCGACCTTGACAAGGCGTAAATTACAGAGGTGTATTATTGCAAGTTATCTTTGCAAAAAACCTATTTTCGACATTGAATCACGTCTAGACATTGTATTGGTGGNGACTCGTGCTTTTGGAAGCAGAGCGCTTTTGTCCTTTATGCATTCACAAATTAGATTTATATCAAATGATACAACTCTCAATTGATTTACTAAGGATCCTGCTCGTTTACTACATGCATAAGATGCATGAGAAATTCGTGAATGTTAACAATAAAATACATACAAATAGAAACTCGGTTGTTTCAATTATGTGGATATTATATGCATATGTATATATACCAACTGCACTAGCTATTACATACCATATTTATACCATATGTATAACTTACTACCTATCATGCTTTTGCTTCTAAACGGTTATTCAACACTTCATTTACGCATGCGCAATCATATGCGACCTTGACAGGTCATAAATTACAGAGGTGTATTATTGCAAGTTATCTTTGCAACAAACCTTTTTTCGACATTGGATCTCGTCTAAACATTGTATTGGCGGGTCTATATAGCTTTATTCGCGCTATGACTAATTGTGTCGCGTTCTGAGAAAAATGGGCAAAATGCATGTGCATAAAGTGTCGTCCCAGATTAGCCTGTGGAGTCCGCACAGGCTAATCCGGGACGACACTTTCTGCCTAAACTGGATTTTCGTTAAGAAGAGACATCATTGAAACGAAACATTCCATAAAAGCGGAAATTGTCGTCCCTGATTAGCCTGTGCGGACTACACAGGCTAATCTGGGATGACGATTTACGCACAAGCATTGTGCCAAGTTTTCTCAAAACACGAAACAATTGATATGACACCATGGCATACCCGATTAATTAGCAAAACAACCTTCATCTTTATTTAAATTATCACATGTTTAGCGGTTTATCGATTTGTGCAAAGCTGAATTATCCCAAAAAACCCGTTACACATGTATTCGTCTTTGCCAACTATTTTGAAATTTACGATGCTNCAGATTAGCCTGTGCAGTTCGCACAGGCTAATCCGGGACAACACTTTCCGCCTAAACTGGATTTTCGTTCAGAAGAGACATCATTTAAACGAAACATTCCATTAAAGCGGAAATATTCGTCCCTCATTAGCCTGTGCGAACTGCACAGGTAATCTGGGATGACAATTTACGCACAAGCACTATCCCAAGTTTTCTCAGAACACGAAACAATTGATATGACACCATGACATACCCGATTAGTAAGCAAAACAACCTTCATCTGTATTTCAATTATCACATATTTAGCGGTTTATCGATTTTTGTAAAGCTGAATTATCCCAAAAAACCGTTACACATGTATTCGTCTTTGCCAACTATTTTGAAATTTACGATGCTTATTTATATGACCGCACTGCCATATGGTTAAATATGTGTCGCGTTCTGAGAAAACTGGGCATAATGCATATGCGTAAAGTATCGTCCCAGATTAGCCTGTGCAGTCCGTTCTAAAATTGATACTTAGTAGGTACATTCTATGTATTAAGTAGGACTTTGGGATAATAAGTAGGTACCTACCTAATAATCAGTAAGAACTTACAAATGATTTTCAAAAGGAACTCCCAAATCTGACTTTTAGCCCGAATCGTACGCCATACATTTGGACCGCTCGCACGGCATTGAGAACCTAGCATAGCATGCAAACACAACGATACAATGGCATTATGTCAACGACTCTCGCTTTTGGAAGCAGGGCCTTTTCGTTCTTAATTCGTGCACAAAGTAGATGATACAACTGTCAAATGATTTACTAAGAGTACTGCTCGTTTTCTTCATGCTTTATATGTATGATTTATTCGTTAATTATAGCAATAACATACATAATAGTAACTCGGTTGTTTCGATCGGGTGGGTATCATGTAAATATGAGCTTTACCAATTGCACGAGTGATTAAATACCATCTTTATACCAAATGTATAACTAACTAGCTACCGACATCATATTTGCATTGAAAAGGTTATTCGACACTTCATTCACGCATGCGCAATCATAGTATAATGTTGCAAGTTTTCTTTACAAGCAACTTATTATTGACATTGAATTCATCTAGACGGTTTTTTTGGTGGGTGTATAGAGCTTTATATGCACAATGAATAATATTTATGACATCATGACATAACCAATTTATTAAGAAGCAACTTTAATNGCATGCACAATCATATGCAACCGTGAAAAGAGGTAAATTACCGAGGTATAATGTTGCAAGTTTTCTTTACAAGCCACCTCTTATCGACATTGAAATCATCCAGACGTTTTTTTTGGTGGGTGTATAGAGCTTTATATACACAATGAACAATATTTATGACATCATGACATAACCAAATTTATTAAGAAGCAACTTTAATAGTTATTTAAAGTATTACTACTTGTTAAGCGGATTTGGGATTTTTGTAGTATCCCAATTAAGCCACTATAAATTTACTTTCTCGTCTTTGCCATATATTTCGAAATGTCATGATATTTATTTATGTGACCAAACTTGTGAATAATGATTTTATTTTAAACAACGCATCATTGGCAGAATTTCTTCGATGGGGGAAATAAACTAGTATATATTGTTCCCATTTTTCATTCCGCTAGATGCTTAAATATATAATAAAGGTAAAACTCCAGAAACATAATCAGGAGTAAAATTCTTGACCGGTTGTTAAATGCAAATGACCAATCGCGCTACATGCAATACATTAAACTAAAAATCATGGTCAAAGTCGTAATGCAAACGTTCGCCGATCGGATTTTAGGGTATTTCATGTTTATGTAACAATCCAAGTAAAATTGCAATATGACGCAAGTTGGGATCTTACAATATTGCAAGCACGTTAAATCTTAGTAGAAACTTGTCATGTTATCAAACCATCTTGAAAAATCCTGAACTATGTTGATGACGTTACTTGTTTCAATTAAGGGCGTCAATAAACCAAAAAATTTAGCCTAACGACTGGTAAATCTAATAGCTAATAAAAAAGATTTAAATATCATCTTACCCATGTTTAGGTATGCTGGTACATAAATATAGATAAATATACTTTAATTGTATCGCAATACAATTTCAACAGGATGTATTGCGCGAGAGAGCGATGATATAAACGGCCATTCAACGGATGTAAAATAATACGTTAATAGTTCATTACATACACGCTTTGTGATTACTGTGGATGCACCCATATTGAAGGCGGGTCAGTGGTTGCGATATGATACGTTCAGCGTGTTTTTTTTCCGTTCAATATATTTTTAATTTCCTCGTCAATAGGTGTGTGTGGGTCGTGGGCATCCCGCTTCATACCGTACATAATTAACAAGCAATATATGCATAATATGACAAGTGTTATATATGGTACAATCAAAAGCTTTAACATTACAATATAAACAATATTTTTATTGTTAAGAAATTGATTAAAGTCCATTTTCACAACTACTGGGAAAAGGGTAACACCAGTTCCATTCTTTACTTTCACGCAAATCATTAAAATAATTAATTTTATTAAGTACATGGCAGTGCAAGGACAGGTATGATTTTTCTGCTGTAAGAGTATAATAATAAGCAACACATCTCATGGAATATATGCTGAATGGATGATTTTATGTAACGCCACAAGAAATTATCACCTCTTAAAAATTTAAAATGAATAAGCATATTACAAATATTTATTTTAAAGATTTATTACGTGTACGGCCTTTGCTTCTGACTATGAAATGTCGCTCGAATGGTTTAATGTATGCAACTTGACAATTGGATTGGTTGTATAGCGTACATAAAAAAACACGAAGATTACACAAATGACGAAGTTGAAATATACTGATCCTTAACCCAATTATGCCTAGCGTCTAGAAAAAAAGGCCTTGGCAAACAGCGTNTGATGCGTCGTCTCATCTGGGTCTGCGCTGTTTGCTTATTGGAATTTCTGTAAGAAAAAATCTAAATATAGAAATAAATATACTAGACATCCCTAATTTTGGAAGTAAATTGATCAAATTTAGAAGGATGGGAGAGTCCATCGGCATCAATTGGTTAAATTATTGTGATTTTGTGTAACGAGCTGAGGTAAGTGGCAATGGTTGATAGGCTAAGATTATTTCCTAAGATTGGAGACGATAGGCCTCCATTTCTATACCCGACGGTTATAAATGGCCAATTGAACCGCGATGCGAGATATAACGCTTCTTTGCACAGACGTAAAATATAATTATAAGCTTTAGAACAGAACTGTAATTAGGCTGCGTTATTGCTCACTTATTCGCCATAACATGTATTTTTAAAGTCACCTTAAAATGTGTACTACTTTCATCATGGAATCGAACGGAATACAGTTAGTTCCATCGTGGTAACACATTAAAATCCAGAGGCTGACAATGCGATAGTGCGATAATACGATGACGACAGTGCGATAGCCATTTCGTACTGTCGCAATCGTATCATCGCATTGTCGCCATCGTTCTATATCGTTATCGTACTGTCGTCATCGTATTATCGCATTGTCGCCATAGTACTATCGCACTGTCGACATCGTATTGTCGCACTATCGTCATCGTATTATCGCGCTTTCGCATTGTCCCATTGTCGCCATCGTACTATCGCACTTTCGTCATCGTATTGTCGCTCTGTCGTCATCGTATAATCGCAATTTCGCATTGTCGCACTGTCGCCATCGTACTATCGCACTGTCGCCATCGTATTGNGTTGTTTTAATATTTCCTGCATTGTAAATGTGTTCTTAAATTGCCATTCTTTTTGTCAAGTTCTGTATATGAGACAGTATTGAAGTCCCCGCCTATGATACAGTTTTTATTGCTGTTCTTCTGTCTTCTGAGGCGAAAATTGTAGAAAGCCTCCAGTTTTGTGAAGACACCTAAAACAAATATACCATACTATAAATTAACTGGAAGAAAACATGTGGATATACCNTATCATACGTTTTTTTAACGTAATTTACACATACTTGTGAAAGGTATGTAATTAAATTGTATATACTATAAATTTTTATTTTGTCCTCTGAGTGACTCTATCAGTGTTAAAAATATTGATTTATTGATTGATTTTGTTTAATATTGTCGGATTGCCATCTGTGTTCCCAGATAGGAAGTTTTATCGCGCCACTGTTGGTGAGTTAAATGTTGATTTTGTGAGCCTCTTTCTGGGCTTAATGCATGTGCGTATAGTGTCAACCCAGATTAGCCTGTGCAGTCCGCACATCCTAATCAGGGACGACACTTTCAGTTTTAATGATAGTTTTCGTTTAAATGAGTCTTAGCGAAAATCAAAGGCGGACAGTGTCGACATGGGATGACACTTTAAGTACATGACTTAAGCCCCGTTTTCTCTGAACGAGGCTCGTATGTGAGTGTCATTTTGATTATAACATTAAAAGTTTCATATTAAACGCAAAAAAATATATTTTTTAATGCGTTATAGTAGTCTTGAAGTTATTTAAACTATGAGTAATGTTAAAAATACGGAAAAAAAAGAGAATAACATGGTTATTATACAAAACACACATTATAATGAAACAGTTGCCGTTTAATATTAAGCTTTCCCAGGAAAAATAGGCCATGGTTGATTGACTGATCGCAACCTTAAAGACAACTGTGATACTATTATAGTATTGGATGGTTTTTTTTCTTTCAGTCTTTCAGTGGTATAAAATTTTATTCAAAGATAATTAAACACTGTTTAAATTTCGATCTTTCTTCACTTTATATATCAACCATATATTATTAATGTTCAATAGCGTACCACCTCAATAGTTCGCCCTTCTTGTACTTATTTTCTCATTTAATTTCATTAATATGCCTTATTGTTTTTTTGTAAGTACTATTGAAATCCGACTGTCAAATATTACACCTTACTATTTACTGCTGTTAACGTACATAATAGTATACATCGCAATCCGGAATGTTCCCTTAAGTTAAGTCTACAAATGGTCTTGGTAGAATCCCGGACAATCGCTCCTACGGACAATCGCTCCTACGCTAAATTTGACAAGGCGGACAGTCGCTCCTACGATGTTTTGACAGGGCGGACAATCGCTCCTACGATGTTTTGACGGGGCGGACAATCGCTCCTACATTATTTTGACTATTTTCTCAGTCTACCACTGTTTAACAATAGACATATCAGTTATCGCCACAAGAAAAATATTTACCGAAGAAATATGGATCTTTATCAAAATAAAGGCCTAAATTAATAGAAAATTGTGGGAGTTCAAATTGACAAAAGTCTGCTTTACAAATTTAGTCCAATCAAAGGTTGTCTTTACAGGCAAATTTAATTGTTTACACATTTAAGAAAATTAAAGTTGTTGTTGTTGTATTAGTAATAGCAGTAGTAGTAATAGTTGTCGTTCTATTTAATACTGCAATACAATAATTCATTATTGAAATCCTTAACAGCCATTTATCAGTCACGTGAGAGATAAGATTATGATTGGAGATATTAAGGTGGGCCAAAATACCGTGTATAAGTATCAATATGCCGACTGGAACACCACATGGGGAGATGATTTACTGTCATTAACTAGGCCTTTACTTGATTATGCAATAAGCAGCTAACGATACTATAATTTCCATAGCAAATGTTAATGCTTTTTTTAATGAATATTTGTTTGCGACAATTTGAATTGATCNATATCAACCATATGTTATTAATGTTCAATAGCATACCACCTCAATAGTTCGACCTTCTTGTACTTATTTTCTCTAATTAATTTCATTAATATGCCTTGTTTTTTTGTAAGTACTATTGAAATCCGACTGTCGAATATTACAACTTACTATTAACTGCTGTTAACGTACACAAAGACCTATATATAGGTATTATACGTCTTTGACGTACATAATAGTGTACATCGCAATCCGGAATGTTTCCTTAAGTTAATACAAATGGTCTAGGTGACGCGTAAGTTCCGAAATTTAACTTGAAAGACACCGCCAATTCGCACGTGCGTGTTTATTCATCATCAAACCTTGACAAGATTGCCAATTTACAACAATTAGATTTTCACCTCTTTCAAAAGCCAAATTACTTTAACTCTCTCGGCCCATTCTTCGGCCATCGGGTGATTATTTATATCTATTTGTTCGCTCAATGCATGTTACTTCGCTGTTTCAAGATTGCGGTTGTTTTCCGTAAGATGTTGAATAACGCGCGTGAAATGTAACGCGTATTTTGATTGGTNATGTTGAATAACGCGCGTGAAATATAACGCGTATTTTGATTGGTTGATATTTTAAGCAGAGCCCTGATTGGCTATAACATCTGTAGGAACAATTAAATCTTCCTAAGGAAGAATTAGAAATTCGCAGGAAGAATACAGATGACGCGGCTAAAAGGGCTAAAAGTCACGAATTCTTCCTTACGAAAAATTCAATATTTCTAAGAAAGATTTATATCTTCCTAAGGAAGATTTATATCTTCATTAGGAAGATTTAATTGTTCCTAGTGAAGATATAAATCTTCCTGAGGAAGATTTAATTCTTCCTTAGGAATATTTATATTTTCCTAAGGAAGAATTCGTGACTTTAGATCCTCATGGTACGTCATAAAGACTCATGCTTGCCGTTACAATCACGCTATAAAAAGGTTTGTGTGGTTTAGAGATGATGATGACCGATTCTTATTGTTCAGTTTATAGGACACACATTGTTAAATCAGTTTTCTTTGCTTCATAAAAGTTGATGTTTTGGTGTTATTCTCATATTTGATATCGAATATCGGAAAAACCATATCATGTTTCCAAGTTTCTGAAAACGCATACACTTATTGAGCAACCGATGTTACAGTAAAACAAATTTGCGTGTAACTAAACTGCCGCGTACGTCCTTAACCAACAGTAGTGAATGAAAGACGATACTCTAATTTTCAAAGTTAATTGACAGGTTTTTTGTGGCGCGGCCAATAGTCATAAAATAGACGCGGAATGAAGGGGTTTAAGTTTATGCTTTAAAGACCAAGGTCCGTAGTCCAGGGGAACTCTGGGTGATTGACAGGAGGCATTATACTCTAGGGGATACAGCCATAAAATTAGCTCACTCAGGGTCATTTTCATGATTTGTATTACACTGACCACAGGCCAACATTCCTGTGGTTAGAGTTCAGCAGGGTTTTATGTTTGGGGGAAATATCTTGATATCAGATGAACAAGCATTTCAATATTTGATTATAAAATAAATTTATAAAAAAGTGGATACATGAACAAGCTTTTTAAAATTTATTGATTGTAAAATGCAACTTAATAATTTTGAGCAAAACNGTTCCTAATGAAGATGTAAATCTTCCTAAGGAAGATTTAATTCTTCCTTACGAAGATTTATATATTCCTAAGGAAGAATTCGTGACTTTAGATCCTCATGGTACGTCATATTTGTACCCTTTTGGAGGTGTATTTTGAAAATGGACACATGATCATATGATACAAAATAATATTATGCATATACACCAATCTCTCACTCTAATATTCAACTATTAATTTGAGAATATTGGCACATTGCCAAACCAATTCACTTACTTGTTATGCAGATCTTTGATTGTCGGATACGATTTTGGCAATTAATTATTGTGTGATTGGCTGATAAATAAGTTTGATGGACAGCTAGCTTCCAGTCGGTTAGTTTAAACCTATGTGTATTAGCTCGATTGCATCGAAGGCCTTAGGCTTATTTGAAACGCTCTCGAGTCCGTTTCCTGGGACTAGAACCAGTACTTGGTGTCTTTGGAGGAGATTTAAAGAACGCCTCCACGTGTGGGATCGAACTCGCGACTTCCCAATCGCTAGGCGGACACCATATCTATTACGCCACGGCGACCTAAAATCCAGTCGGTTATATAGGTATGACTTTATTACAAGGCTTAGGTATTTGAACGTGAGAAAATTGTCCATTCATTTTAATTATGTAAGTTACCAATATAAACAAGAGCACCGCATGAGTACATCAAGTGCCGTTCATGGAAAGAGGACTTCAACCAAGTGATGGGAGCCAGTGAGGTGCTTGTAGCCAACATGGTCAGTGACCTTGACCTTTGACCTAATGACCCAAAAATGGGTGTGGCGTGGTGTAGAACTGATCAAGGTGAATCTACATATGAAGTTTCAAAGTTGTAGGTGGAAGCACTTTGATTTTAGAGCCTATGTTAAAGCTTTATATTAGAGGTCACAGTGACCTTGACCTTTAACCTAGTGACCCAAAAATGGGTGTGGCGTGTAGAACTCATCAAGGTGCAGTTTCAAAGTTGTAGGTGGAAGCACTTTGATTTTAGAGCCAATGTTAAGGTTTTAGCACGACGCCGACGGCGGACGACGAGCTTGCTAGGGCAATACCTCGGGTTTCTTTAAAAACAGACGAGCTAAAAATTAGTGTTTTTTCATCGTCCGTCTATAATTTGATTTCACATATAACTTATTTGCTTGTAACATTATTTTGCAGCAGGTATTCTATAGTAAAATTTATGGAAAATAATGCTATATTAAATCACAACCTATTGTATCATGATTAATCGGTAAATTCTCATGCGTTGTTCATGTACTTGTGTGGTTTTTGTATTATGCATTTTTTGTGTGTCTCACGTTAGGCAATAGGTTGCTTGACAAAAATAATTACGGCATTGTAAAATAAGATGTCTCTCCTTCTGGTGCAGCTGAAGTCTCACTCTATGTTTATCTAATCTCAACATGGTATTTGTCCCGTCTGAAACCATTACATGACTAGTATTACCATGCATAAACATCTATTTACTTCAATGAAATTCATAACGATCATTTTTAAGCAGATACCGATATGTTTAACTGGATGTGTTGCAAGACCTCACAATGTGACATATCGTTTCATATGAACAATGCTGCACACAGAAGTAGGAATTTCAAAAAGTATACATGCTTTTGCAAATAATTAAGTTTTCTTCTGCGTATGCAAACACTATGTTTATAAGAAACATCTTTAATTTCAACGATTTTCTTATGAATATTCCGCAACTTTTATGTTTTCTGGTTCATTTTTTGGCAAAATATGCTAACAGTTAGTTTATCTTGCTTTTAGCATAAGACTTTATCTACGCTTGTTCAGGTAACCAATTAAAATGGCAGTTAGCACTTCAAAAGTATTCAACCTGCATTTTTAAAGCATATAGTATTCAAAATTATCTGACACAATAAGCATAAATTCAACGCTTAAAATAACGTCTGTGTGCATGTGTTTCACAAAATTAATCACATCATATTAAAAGTACGTATGCTATATATACTTGCATCAATTACATTTGATTGCGGTATTAAGAAAAGAGTATTAATTATTAACAGTGTCAGTCAGATGTTCGAAACCAACACTTGCATTTATTACTCAACTAATTTGAATGACAATTTTTTTTAACCATTTTCTTAATTTAATTTCATAAAAAAAAATATATATACATGCATTTAGCAACAATCTTATTTTCCCTGCATGCAACTTA
This sequence comes from Dreissena rostriformis, assembly GCA_007657795.1. Lineage (NCBI taxonomy): Eukaryota > Metazoa > Mollusca > Bivalvia > Myida > Dreissenidae > Dreissena > Dreissena rostriformis. The sequence continues at coordinate 29,974 of VMBQ01004854.1, forward strand.
TTTTATTTTTAAACAAACATCTGATTTGAACTTAATTTAGAAATCAACTTATTACACCTGTCTTTAGCTGCAAGTTGTCTTGGCCTGTTAAACATATGCTCATGTTACATTTTAACGGAATATACCAAAGAACCGGTTTTGACTGCTCATAAAGATCACATGATTGAAATAAAATCCACTTTGGTTTATCTAATGATTAATATATGAACAAATGATGACATGACTGGAACTCTATTTTGCTTTGTTTAGTTTTAGAGCATTAGCTGGTTCAAAAGAGATATTAACTTACAAGTTTTCAACGTTTAGTCCATACCAAACACTCACTCAGCTTAATCCTTTAACGGGAAAGTATAAATAATAAAACAGGCTATACACGCTTGAATGCAGATATCTGTATTCACTTCAATGTAACTTAGTCATATTCTGTCTCGAAGGAATATGTTTTAAAACATGTTAAATTAAAATCAGTAAATTGCTCTGTCGCACACGATCAACCAAGGGAAGCCGTATGGGAATTGATGTGTGAATGTAATATGGTTCAAATAGTATTTCGTCATTCGAAATGTGGTAAAGTTGCTTATTGTTTATGTACAAACAATCACATGTATGATTGAACTACTAGTCATTACAAAAGTGCGTGTCTGTAGTATTATAATATTGTGTTTACGGATTTTATTTGCAAAATATAAATATCAAATATTGGAAATTGTCGTCTGGAATTCAAGCCGTTTAAATGTCATGAATTTCAATATAAAAATAAACGTCAGGACTATAACGGAATACATGGATATCCGTGATCTAAAGGAATTTAAAACCGGGTTCCAGTTGGTCTATATTTTAAACTGTGTTAAAGGATATTGCAGATTGTTTATTTCATCACAATAAATAAGTTATTTCTATTAAATCAGTTTAAGAGGGTACATACATTATAACTTGTTTTTTAAAAACAGATGAAATGTTGGTAAATAACAAATTACAACTAAATGTTTAATCTCACAGAAAGTGTTGAATTTTCGTTGACATTTCGTGCGTAAACTTGGTCGTTATGAATGTTATTTAAGTAAAGACCATTAAAATTATGGTACACGGTTAATATAGTATACCTACATTAAAAATTACAATTATCTGAGTATCACAACCCATCGCATCTCATATTTCGATACGGTTAACTGCGTTATTGAGCGTTTCACCTTCCACGATAAATTATAATTCATAGCTAAACTTACTTCGCGTTATGAAAACTGCATTGAATGCAAGAGGACAGAAGGTGTTTCATTCACATATTTGGAGTTAAATACTACTTTTGGAAATAATGAGCACAATCGGATATTCGGATATTACGTTTAAATAAATTCGTAATATTTCTTAAAATTGTGGTCAAATTTAAGTTTGTTATCATTTTGATCATATCTTAGCCGAGTTCAACTGTTGATAACGTGCGTCCAGAACACGACAATCATGTTAAATCCTCTTAAACCTTGTAACCGTGCTAGAGGCCTCATATATGACTCGATCTTCTTGAAGCTTCGTCCGAATATTAATTTTTATAACATCTAAGCCAAATTGAAATCTGGGCAACGTGCTCTGAAAAAAAAAGCGTTCCATAAGTCAATCTTAGAAAAATCGTGTCGCCGTTCTAGTCGCCGTTTTGAGTATCCCATCTCGATACTTATAGTGTTTATTTTACAAAATCGTATCTTGACAAATGACGAATTTGTATCTTGACCAAGAGCATGCACAATCATGGTTACCAGGTCAAATCTAAGGAAAACTTTATAATCACTCTAAAAACCATCTTTATACCTCACTATCGATGAAACTGGGTCAAACTTTCAAACTGTCGATCTGGGATCGAAAATGACCCTAACCTTTAATGAACATAGGATAATTAACAATTTTAAAGGGCTGTATTTGGCGGTATAATTTCCAACTGTTCAATGCGTGCATATGATTACATTAACCCTTTGCATGCTGGGAAATTTGTCATCTGCTAAAATGTAGTCTGCTGAATATCTAAAATTAGCATTTTCTTCAATTTTATTTTCAAAGAATACTATCAGAATAGCAAACAGTTTGGATCCTGATGAGACGCCACGTTCCGTGGCGTCTCATCTGGATCCAAACTGTTTGCAAAGGCCTTCAAAATTCGGTTCCAGCACTGAAAGAGTTAAACTTGATCTGTTTATTTGTTAAGAATAAGTGTTAGGACTAAAGACTTATCTATGTAGTACTGGTTTTGTTTGAAGTTTATCTGTACGCCTCCCATATGAAAACGATTGTATTACGGAAACACTCAAACGGGCGGGTGGAAGGTTAACGAGGAATAGTTGTCTGGAGCATAATTTTGTCGAGCATGGATGGGTCAAAGTACTTGCCATGAGTGATTATCATGATGGAATTGCACTTAGGTCAATTGTCTTGGTCGCAATGTTAAGGTCTTACTTTAAAATTAGTACATTTATTCTTGAGATTTTGTTCAAGTACAGGTGGATGTTTATATATAAGTTATTTATTTGTTTGGTTCGTTCAAAAACGTTGCGTATTTTCTCGTTAAGAAATAGAAGAACATAAGTTTTGACTTCTTTTTCAGTTCTTGACTAATTCTTAGCGTCACGTTGAACCACAATGGAAAATATTCCAAAAGGTAACCCATTTTGATATGAGTAACAACTCTTTTATTCTGTTGGAATATCATACATGATATGGACATATATCTTAACACTTCAAGATTTAAAGAAATAAAATAAAACCAAATAGTATGCATATATTTAAGGGGTGTTGCGGCAGTTTATTTAACCGAGTATATATTTATTGCAACACCGATGCTATTATCACAACCCAATAGTTTTGTTATCAGAATCATCACAAATTAATGACCGAGTAGGTTCATAATAGGTACTCAGTGGTTCGGTCCCAGGTGCAGTTAACTTTTTTTCATTCTGTTTTTCTTTATTTTATTTCACTCTTGTTTTTTTTCCTGGAGCTTTTTAGTCCTGTTGTTTACATTAATCAATTTAAAGCATTTAATCACAAACTTCAAAACATGCCGAAATATGTCAACAAGTCCCTGTTATTGATGATTAAGGTCGAGTTTGATACTGCATGGTCTTATGTTTGTGATTAAATATTGTATAAGTGTTGTGTTTTTTAATAAGCCGTTGTGATCCCAATTAAGATTGTAAACAATCTATAATGTTTATGCAAATCTCTAACAGTCTATGTACCGGTACTTTTGCCTACTTGCTGTATTTTAGGAAATTTGATATAGACGGTAGGGATAGTTAAACAAAAAAAATCTCTGTTAAAAGTGCGGTGACCCCCTTTTTTATTTTTGTTTTATGATAACAATACGTAGATGAACATATTTGAGCAGTTTCGCAAAAACTTATTAGATAGAACTTTTTTTAAATTCCATTTTTGTGGTAAAAATAGTAAAAAAAATACGTTTTTTTGGTTGATATTTGCGTTTAACAAAATCTGTTCACGCTTCACTTTACATGTTTACAAAATGTGTCGCAAGCTAAGCGTCTAATTACACGATAAATGCAATAACATAATGTTCTCAAATTTGTAAACGGCTGACAGATGAGCGCCCATGAATTTACATACTACGTATTACGGCCACAACAGATGGTGCAATTTGAAAGATGATCGCTGAAAATATACATATGCGTTCGTTTAAAATTTGATTATATATCTGATATCAATGCGAGGTAATACGACTGGAAACAAACAACTTGTTAAGCAAGATGCAGTTAAGCACATGTTTTGTGAATGTGTTAAACCCATTTATGCCTAGCGTCTGGAAAAAAGGGTGGCAAACAGCGTAGACCCAGATGAGACGCCGCATGATGCGGCGCTTCATCCGGGTCTGCGCTGTTTGCTTAAAGGAATTTCTGTAATAAATTTTCTAAATATAGAAATAAATTAACTAGATATTCCTAATTGTGGAAATAAATTGTTCCAATTTAGAAGAATGGGAGAGTCCACTAGGCATAAATGGGTTAAATACTTAATATACATATCACTTTTTCTAAAACTTGTTTTGTTAAATTGTCCAGATATAGAGATTTAGCCACACTAATAAAGGGAAGGGGTGCAGAGTAACCTCTTTCGTGAAAAATCGTCGCATGGTTAACTTTACATCGTCAGTGACTTGAGTCGCGTTCTGAGAAAACTTGGCATAATGCATGTGCGTAAAGTGTCGTCCCAGATTAGCCTGTGCAGTCCGCACAGGCTAATCATGGACGACACTTTCCGCTTTTATGACATTTTTCGTTTAAATGAAGTCTCTTCTTAGCAAAAATCCAATCTAAGCGGAAAGTGTCGTCCCTGATTAGCCTGTGCGGACTGCACAGGCTAATCTGGGACAACACTTTACGCACATGCAGTATGCCCAGTTTTCTCAGAACGCGACTCACTTTATCGTAACCAACCGACCAACCACAAGTATCTGAATTCAGTCCAATCAAAAAACACCAGAGTATTCTTGAAATATCCGTAACATTTTTACTTTGTCATTTTTGCGCGCTTCTTGTTGTTTCATAGGTTACATATCACCAATCTTATTGCATATTTTCATCCGTTGAAAACATTTGGTCGACATTTCATCGTCCGAAGCATTGGCCGAAATAAATTTGCATTTTTTTGTAACAGGTCAATTCATAGCAATTACAAGAAAAATGACATTTGTGTTTGAGGTATGACCAAA
>VMBQ01004854.1:36295-80576 GCA_007657795.1 Dreissena rostriformis
TCTACATGTTGCCAATTTCATAGGTTATTAATCATTTTTATGCAATTAGAGATTTTTCAGTTTTAATGAAAAAGTACATGTTATATAATGGTGAATAAAATCAAAACAAGGCCGACGACCCTATGTTTTTATTTCATTTTTCATATAGTATTTGTATGTGGTACTTGAATATTATTTTTGAGCAAAAGTTATTAGATGGAAAAAAATCAGCAAAACTGCAGCAACACCCCTTAAGTAAACTTTTTGCGAATGATCCAAAATCCGTATCTGGACATGATAATATATTTCGGTTATTATTTTATAGAAGACCATTTAGAAACTTGTATCACATACAATCTTATATTTTTACTTATGATATAAACAAGCCAATGACTGTTCAAAGCTTACCATACGTTATTTTCAGCTCACATGATCACAACATGCTTATGCTTAAATTGTTCTCGGTCATCTTTTTGTCGTTGTTCTTCGTCCGTCGATCGTCGTGTGTCGTCAATGTTTAACCTGTGAACACTCTATAGGCTATTAGGCATATGCGACTCGCTCTTTGAAAAATGGGTTTTTGCATGCGCGTATAGTGTCGCCCCAGATAAGCCCGTGAAAGCCGCAAAGGCTAACCAGGAACGTCACTTTCCCCTGTTATTGTATTTTTCGTTTAAAGGAAGTCTCTTTTTGACGAAAATCCAGTTTTAGCGGAAAATGTCGTCCCATATTAGCCTGTGCGGACTGCTTTAAACCGCCTTTCACAGAGCGCGACTCATATGTATTGTCCACTTGTCATGAACCTTGGTCGGGACAGTTGACCAAATGATTTGTCGAAACGAAATTACATATCTCACTTATGTCACTTATGGTCTAAAGTAAGGTCACTAGGTTAAATTAAAACAAAAGCTTGTGAATACTACATAAATAACTCTTTCTTCCTATCTTTATGAAAGGCAGAATATTTGTTGTAATAAATTTAGGTTTTCCGCTTGAAATTGGTGTCGATCTTCTTCAAATCTTGGCCGCTTGAGGGTGGCGCATTGTTTTATGGTTACCGTTAAATATTTTGAACTTTCTAGTAGTAACATTCCATTGATCATATAATTACAAAAAAAAATGTTATTGCAATACCTTTGCTGAGCTCGTATATATCTTCGAACCATTGGAAAACATGGACGACAGATTTTTTTTCAAATTATAGAATTTAAACGTGTTGCAAAAAAAGCTTTTTATAATGATATCACATCGAATTTAGAAGTCGTTCGGTGTTTAACGTAGGACCATAAGTAACATTAATTACACAAACATCGCAGTCGTTGCTCAGATCAGTGCAGTTCCTTCAGGTCTCAGTTGGGCGACCATGGACATTAGCCCTCTTATTGTGGCAATTTGGCCCGGACTTCATACTGTTTTGACCGCTCCAAGGCCGATATGCTTTTTGTATTGTCCTTGCATTCATACTACTTTTTCAGATACTCATTATACTTTTTTGGATTTTTTTCCTGGACCTCATACTGTGTTAACAGTTGCAGAGGAAGTTCTGTTTCCTTACCATGTGCCATAGAACTCATACAGTTTCACTAGCTCAAAAGGCCAGTTTTCTGACAATTAAGATATTTTGAACCTTTTACATAATAGCTATAGTAGCAATTGACCTGACCATTTTTATAAAAAAATACTGTTTTACAAGCTCCTGATGTCAGTTTTGTACAATTTTGTATACACCTCATACTATTTTACAAGCTTCAAATATGAGTTTTCTGAACCAGTAACTGTTTTACCATCTGCATATGCCATTGCAGACCATTATGATAGGCTTAATATTGGTTTACCATCTCTTGAAGTCATTTTACCAACCATTAATCATAGACCTATGTCCTCTTACTGTTTTATTAGTTATATAAGGCATTTTTCGGACCCTTATTCGTTAACCTCATACATTTGGCAAGCTTTAATAGCCATAACCTGAAAGTCTTCATCTGGCGGAAGAATTGTTTAAAAAGGTAACACATAATCAGGACTTGTCTTAACCAGAGAATGGTAATCTGCCACCTTGCGCAGCCACTGATGCTGTTCTGATGAAAAGTGAGGCTATTCCAGAAGGGACACCTATTGTTAAAGGTATGTCGATGTTAAAAGAAGTGGGTATTGTAAAGATAACACGAGCATAACAGATATTTGATTTTGTTATAGATAACAAAATCAGTGTACAATAACATTTGTATTCCCATCTGTAATCCATAAAATATAACATAAACTGATTATCAACAAGTGTTGTTGCTCTGTCTAATGAGTTAACATAAACTATCATTATTGGCTTAGATTAAATGAAAAATATTGCACAATGGGATAATACACAATGAAACAGTTGAAAAATGTCGATCGACACATGTTAATACTAAATCAACGTTCATTACTCTTCGTCAGTTCTTAACACGATTAAATCATCGTATCAATCTTTAACCTATACATATTTTGTCACCTATATCACAAAATAAATAAAACGGACTCGAGATCCTTCAAGGGTAATAACTAAAAAATATCAGAGATTATTTGAATGATAGTCAAAACTTCCTTATATTTTTTGCACATAAACAGTGAAACATAGCTGGTGAAGACTATGTAAAAACGATGCGAAAACAATAGTGCTATATCTAAAGATCAACAGACGAACACTAGCAAAGCAATATAACTCAATCGGACGTTTGAGTGCAACTGATTAGATGTTTCAACAACATAGCTTACTATAAACTGGGCCGGTATTTGCATAACTCCTAATGGGAATCGTCTTTTTGAGCAATTGTCAGTGCGAAAGTAAAAATGTTCTGCATACAACAGAATATAGATCAATAAGACGTTAATCAGTTCCGAAATATTCACTCTGTTTTAACCAATAACATGTAAAATGAAAAAGTTATAAACACGAAATAACCTCAGAAAAGTGAAGGCGCTTTCTGAATGTAAGGAATTGAATCTGTCTATTCAGGCTATGACTTCAATCAAGGGCTGGACTACCACAGGCTCTTGCAGTCTTACATGACATCAGGATTTCAGGCACAGAACTTTGGCAAAGCAGTAGAAGAAATTAACCGGATGGTAAGGCTTGAATAGCATTTTCCCTTTCTTTTTCAATGCCACTTCCAATTTGCTATATTTTAAACGAATATCTGATACATCGCGGTATTATATTGAAAACAAAACTTTTTAAAACGCTAGCTTAAAATAGTGTATACTTATTAAACACGCGCTCATAGTAAAGTGTTCCTTTTTATTGATAAATAAATAACATCTTGATATTATAACTATCTTTAAAATATAAAAAGATAACCCGATGACACTTTCCGTGCGCTCGGGAAAATAAGAAGAAGTAGTAAAATTATTATCTGTGAATAAATGAGGTATTGCATACGTGAACTCAATTAGTAACAATACTGCAGTGTTGCACAATCCTCATTGAAGAACGCGAACTTGACGGGTGTATCGAAAAAAATATTTGTTGGCGTTTTACAATTTGTTTAACAATCGAATATTATTACCAGAAAAGAGGGTTATGCATCGTTGCTATATATTTATATTTAATGTGGAAATGCGGTTGAGTTGTCTCGTTCGTTTGCTCCAGATCTCTTGTAAACTCAGTCCATTGTCCAAGGCGAAACCAACAGAATGGAACTCCCAGCAAACCAATCGAGAAAAGACCAACTTCACCATCTTTCTCAGCTACACTTCAAACATGATCTCGGCTGGAGTCCGGGAAATCATCCGATTTCTCGTGCAGCACAACATGGTTGGTAGGAGCCGCACCGATTTGTAGGTGTTTAGAAACAAGGTCATTGATAGAAATACATGCTGGACCCAAGGTGATGAAAAATGTGTTCGGCTAGTCAACAGAGCTGAAACAACGTATTTTGTTTTTGTATAAACGTTTAACATTTGCAAAACGTTTGGTTTAAATGCGATAACAACTCTATGCCAGGGGATGCGAAAACGGCGATTTTCGCATCATGGTTTGCATAAAAAAGGAACATTACTCTTAAGTGCCCGATGCAAGTTGGCTAATAATCAAACTGTCTTGTATGTCTGAAAATAGTTGCAGAACGTTTGGTTAAAATCAGATAAAAACTGTACGACTAAGGGAGCGGAAACACTGCATGTGTTCCCTGCCTTATCGCCCATCCGCCCGCCCATGCCCAACTGGTGTTTCCATAATACGTCCCGTCACAAGAGGGCCGTATAATAACAATTAGTGGAAGACTGAATAGTCTTTGCAAAATCCTTGTCAAGGAAACAGTATTGTCAAAGAAAATCGGGTTTAATATGTAAAAATTCCATGGGAAGACCAACTTTGCACATGTATTTCATACTAGAAAAAAACGCATTTTGCAAGCAAAAATAAGCAATTATTGACAAAAAATAAGACTTATATCGCAAACTTTATCTCAAATAGGCACATCTTAAAGAAAAATGGGTACTAAAGTTTGAAAAAATTCGGTTTCGCAAAGTTTTTTCCGGTGGCCGTTATATTGTAATTATGTTATGTTCAAATGTACTTCTCATTTAAAGCAATTCCTGTTAAGACTGTATGTTTAGACGATAAATATATTATCGCACCACAGGTAGATTGCTTGGTCACGACCGCGGGTGGCGTAGAAGAAGATTTTATCAAGTGCATGGCGCCCACGTATATGGGAGAGTTCAACCTCCGCGGCAGCGTGCTTCGAGATAAAGGTATCAATCGCACAGGCAATCTACTTGTTCCCAACGACAACTACTGCAAGTTTAATGACTGGATGATGCCACTTCTAGATGCAATGTTGGAAGAACAGAATAACGAGGTATATTGTTTCTGTAGAAAAAGGTTTATATACGGATGTTCCTTGTATCACGTGTAAACCAACGGTTACGAATATTTTTAGTCACTGACAATTTTTCTAAAACATTTTTATCGAATTTATTTGATACATAATCTTTGGATGACCACTCGCAAAATTTGTGTTTGATGCCAACATGATGTCATCAAATATGAAATGACGTGCTTAAGTGTACTTAAACATTTTCCATTATAAAAGACATGGTGATTTCCGGAAACGCTGGTTACATAGGCATATGAATGAGATAAAAATGCCCTTAAAACTAAATTTTAGAATTTGTCAATTCCTAAAAAAAAACAAGTTAAGATGTACGTGATATAGATTATGTATTGCTTTTGCAATCACAATTAGAATTAGCTAGTACACAACTAGTTGAAGGTGTACAATTATTAAATGTACCAATGACGTATAATTCTTCATTAGGTAGGTATTTGGCCCATGCACAAAACAGTGAAAATAACAAAAGCTGTTTGTATGTTTTCTGTTCTAAAGATGAGTTAGCATATTCATGTAGGGTACGTTATGGACGCCGTCTCGTATGATAGACCGCCTCGGACAGGAGATCAACCACCCGGACTCTGTGTACTACTGGGCCCACAAGAACAACATTCCCGTGTTCTGTCCAGCGCTCACTGACGGCTCACTTGGAGATCAGTTCTACTTTCATTCCTACAAAAACCCCGGTCTCGTGTTGGACATCATACAAGGTATGTACATGAGTTCATTTGGAGATCAATTCTACTTTCATTCCTACAAAAACCCCGGTCTCGTGTTGGACATCATACAAGGTATGTACATGAGTTCACTTGGAGATCAGTTCTACTTTAATTCCTACAAACACCCCGGTCTTGTGTTCGACATCATACAAGGTACGTACATGAGTTCATTTGGAGATCAATTCTACTTTCATTCCTACAAAAACCCCGGTCTCGTGTTGGACATCATACAAGGTAAACACTTAAGCATATTAGTATTGGAAACGTCTTAAATACTAGTAATGAGCAAAGAAATATCAAACAGTTTTAACGGTATTATAACATATTGTAATAGGAATAATATTCGAGTGCATTACCTCTTAACTATATATATTTATGTTACACATATAATACTGTTTACAACTGCGTTGAATCATGCGGGCAACATTTTGTGAAGTAACATGTTCTGATTTCTTATATTGCCCTCATCAATATTCAAACGGTGCAAACATAGCATAACGGTTATTTTTTGTTATACATAATATTGTTTAATTTGTAATAACAAGTAGGTAAAAAGCATATATTTCATTAACATTTGGGACCAGTGTGTCAAACTAATTTTCCTCTTTACTTTGGGAACAAAATTTGACTGGTTAAAAATGTTAATATATAGATATAAGTTCAATATTGTATTTTAATACAATATGCTAAATAATAAATGAACAAGTCTGGCGTAGAATTTTCAGCTACATATTCAAGTAAGAAGTCATTATTATATTGTTTGAGCATCATAATACCGAGCTCCATAAAAACCGGTATATAAAACGAAAAACGAATAAATCTCCATCAACTCTCAAACAATATGTTGAAGGCTGCTTTTCCCAACGTCACAACTGAAACCACTGATACCATTTTTTGTCGTTGAATTGAGACCGAACAGTCCAACAACAGTAGTATTGCTTGTCTATTATACACAAATGCTGTATATACCTGGCAATTGCAATATATTTAAATAACAGGTCTGATCCTTATCTTGATGTGGATCCCTGGAGTGAAAGGTACTAAGCTTAACCCAACAGACAGTTTCAAGTATGCGAAAATATATTTTTTTCTGGCTGGTCGCCCCTTGAAACTGCTACTCGTAAACAAAAATATTTCTGGTTTAGTGATGAATATGGATTTGATTATTTTGGCAAGGCTAAAGATGGGTGACCCAGAAGTTTTAATTATGGATTCTTTTTAGGTTTCTGAACAAATAGAAGTATCTGTATTCGCCCTTTGCCTGGTAATTTTTCCCATTTTTTCATCATATGCTTGTCGTTACTTTAAAACACAGCTAAAACATAACATTTCGAAGCACATCAAATGAGGCCATGTAAAAATGGAAAAAATGTAACTTTATAGAGGTGAAAGATGGAAATTGAACTGCCTATAAACCATGGAGTATTACATTGTCAATGCAAGAGTAGTGATGTGATGAAATTGAAAGTTGATTATTGAAATATAATATGAGTTTGTTATTGTGTATCTTCAGACATAAGAGCAATTAATAACATAGCCATCCAGTCATCAAACACGGGGATGATCATAGTTGGAGCAGGATTGGCTAAACACCACACGTGCAACGCCAATATGATGGTAAATATGAATACGTAACACATTTCCGATGCAAATCTTATAGTAAATGCGATAGAGTATCAATTGTGCTTTTCATATCGAATTGTAAATTGTATATCTGTTTCTTTAACATTATCTACACTGATGCATAAAGAAGTATTGTGTCAAGTAACTGAGCCTGTTATTGTTTAACTGTTGACCAATAACAGTTTATGACCTTTTTCTGAAAAGTACTATATTATCCCTGCTTATAAAGAAGCAAGGTAGTTGCAATATGTAAACGGTACTTACTCAAAGAACCCACTTCATAACAGCTCTTACTAAAGAGCAAAAAAACACTAAAAGTATGTTCAATGCTTGGTTTCAGAGGAACGGTGCAGACTTTGCAGTGTACATGAATACGTCATCTGAGTTTGATGGCAGTGACTCGGGCGCGAGCCCAGACGAGGCCGTGTCATGGGGAAAGATACGGAAAACAGCGACACCCGTCAAGGTGTGGGAGACATGCGCCTTCTATGTTTTAATTCAAAGCCTAGCCAATTGACCCACGCTAATGGGACGAGAGGAAATTGCTTTTACTGTTGCACAATATGACTTGTTTTTTAGTTGTTTTTTTTTCTAGATAATTGTCATGATACAAGACAATGAACAATAATTGACAAACGGTTAAAATTTACGTTATTAAAAAATACAATAATAACTTAGGTTATTCAAGTGACCTCAGTTTGCACTTCGGCCACACGTTAAAATTATTAACAATCTTAACAATTATCAAAAGAGATATGTTTGATATGAATTCGAAAGCAATCATAAAACTTATATTATAATATTAAAATACAAATTGTGCTGATAATAATAATAGTAGTGATTGGTAGATCAAATACTAATACATGTAATTATAATAGTAAAAATAGCAATGGAAAATTATGTATTATCCTAAATCACAATGTCTAAAAAGGTCATTAAATTTAATATGTTGTGTCTGCCTTTTAGTTGTTTGATATCTGATAAGCGTCCTTTTTGTGTATCATTTAGGTTAATTTGTTTTAATCCTATCAAATGTAGTGTTTGTTTGTGTCGTTGTGTGTAGGTAAAACGCAAAATTGAGATGCACATGAATGACAGTTTGAGGCGTTAAAACTCCGAATGTAATCGTTGAATATTAAAATTAACCTTTCTGACATGCATTATTTTTGTATTTTATAACTTATTTTCTGATATTGTAGATTTGTGCCGATGCGTCGTTGGTGTTCCCACTCCTAATCGCGGAGACATTTGTTCGACGACAACAGGAATTTAAAGATTTCAGAGTTAACATGAGTACTGGGAATTAAGATACGCTAGCAAATGGATTAAACCCTCTGAAAGATAGATGTCATTTTTAAATCAATTCATTTATAATTTTCTTCTGGAGAGTCTCTAGTCTAGACCTTTAAAGTTGTCATTGGAACTGAAACACAAGATACAATGTAAGAGAATACACCCCATGCTCCTTTGATCGCTTAAATTGAACAGTGAAACTATTGTTTTAGTTTGTGTTATTTGTATCAATGTCTACATTTGTTTCATATGTAAATGTTTTTTTTACGGCGATCATGTTTAAACTATTAATTGCAACTTACAATGGATTCAAATGTGCATACAAATTGAAGGTTGTGTGCATCGAATAGCTAGGCGCCAGAGTTTGAGCGCCTTAATGTTGAAATAACTAGGCTAAGTTCGAATCTGTATCAAACCATTCAAAAGCTAGATCACCGGGTCAAATAGTATAAGGAAACTTGTTACCACTCATGAAGCCATTTATGTTACCTAAATCGTCATGAATCTATGAGAGAATCTTTACAATATCTAGGCTGAGCTTGAATCTGAGATCAATACATGCCATATTTATAACTCAATCTTTACGAACCATGCACATAAATGTTTTCTTGATAATTCGTTCCACATGTTTTAAAGTGGGTTAAGGGGGTGTCAAATAACAGGTCTTTTGTGTCGTATTAGAGCTGTTTAGTTCTTCGACAATAATGTGTCTACATACACGTTTTAAGTGAGATTGCACGATTTTGTCAAATAGTTATGAATTTATATAAAATGTGTAAAAAAACTTATATACATGTATTTCAATATAAATAAAAATAAAAGTTAAGAAGAACATGTGTCGAAAAATGCGACAGGGCCAGATATTTAATTCTGAAATCGAAAATGTCTGTACAGTCGAATTCGCCAGCATGTTAATCATGCGTGTACGATGTGAATGTAAATTTAGTATAAGTGCAGATTCGTTTATACAACACAAAGACGCACTGCCTCTGATCCTAATAAAAAGACGAATGCTTCGGTTATTGCAGGAAAATATGTACGAAATATCTGCGTCATTATCGGCTCAGGGCGCTAATTTGTCTTTACTGCATTTTATGAAATTCGTCTTCAATGTATATTTTTTCTTGCCTATTTTGTGTTATTGTGACATATTTTTATCAATATATTACAATTTAACACATATAAAAATCGTATAATCTCCCTTTAAGGCAAAGTAGCTGTGCACAATATATTTATTCATATCTTAAAATCCTTATCTACTAGTATATATAAATGTGAATTTTGTTATTTTGGAATGTTTCTTATGTTTGATGACAATTGTGACTGATCAAGGTAAATATTTTGTGAAGTATGCTTCGTCGTTAACGCTCATTTAAATTTGTCATAAAATACCAATTAAACAAAATCAGTATGTCGGTGAATATTGGAGTCGTCCAAACATATTGCTTTACACCATTTGTAATAATAAAACCGTGTTGTACAAGTTGTTGTAATGGAGCAAACATCCATCCCACTTCGTATCCTTCATAGAATGCATTCCGATGAGAATGTCAGGTTACTCAAATGTACGCATTTATGTTTACACATATTTGATTATATATATACTATCGATAGTTATAAAAACAGCAAAACAATATTAATTAATACATGTATTGTTTCAATTTACATATAATTACTTTGTATAATCATGACATTTACTTTGTTAACACTGTACGCTTACGTTGTCCACTTGGGCCTTTGGCTTTCTGGGTGTATTGTTCAATAAACTTGTAAACGTGTACAACCAGTAATCAAACTTTTTCTGTATATTGCAAGCATGAATCTCTGGCAACCGTGGTAATGATTTTTAATTTTACTTATATAGTAAACAGTAAACAATAGAAGTCATGATTTTGTTTCCAGCTTTTAAAATTTAGACTTTTACTCCGTACTGTTTCGATTTCCTGTCAGATTTTGAATACTTTTTTCTAATTGATTTATTATATATTTTATACCATGTCATATATTTTACTATAATACAGCTTATGTATTGTTATATTGTGGTACATAGACACAAACTATTTGTATATGTCACTTGATAATATAGTGGTGAACATGCATGTTTAACGAAACGATTTACAACATGCGCGTATTAATAATTGCAACCAACAAGTTGTGTTTTGCCGCGGCATAGTGTGATTTATAAACTCATTTATTTTTAAAGCAAAGGGATTTTTACATCTACGTTACTCATACCATTGCTTGTAACTATTAAGATCATTGTCTTATTTATGATTGGATTTTATTTAAAGCGGGACTGTACGATTTTGTCAAATAAAAATGAATTAATATAATATGTGTTAAAAATTAGTATACATATATTTCAATATAAATTAAAATAAAAGTTAAGAAGAACATGTGTCGAAAAATGCGAAATAAGCCAGATATTTACATCTGAAATTGAAAATGGCTTCCAGCCGAATTCGCCAGCATATATATAATGCATGTACAATGTGAATCTAAATTTAGTTTTAGTGCAGATTCGTTCATACGACACAAAGACACAATTTTGTTTCCTTACAAATACGAGTAAAAGTGTCGGCATCGGCTTTTACCAGCGCTAGCTTGTCTTTGCTGCATTTTATGAAATTCGTCTTCAATGTATAATTTTTATTGCCTATTTTGTTTCATCGTAACATAATTTTATCAATATATTAAAATTTAACACATATAAAATACATAAAAATACGAATATAAGCCATACATANAGCAGCGGAATGTCATTATGGTGTTATACTCGCTGTTATTAAAGGCTTCTAAATACGAAAAAAAAAAACATTCGATTTAAATCTACCCAGCGTTAAAATAGCATACGGTACACTTTGTCAATTAACGTTCCCATTTCAATTGAAAACATAATGGTCAGATCATGCCTGATTTCATATACTGGGTTCATTGTCTTTTTAAAGCGAACATGTGCCTATTGCACCAATCGGGATAATGTCCGCACCCAAACTCAAATCGCGAACTTATTTTCTATCCACCTTTTAGAATATCTGTGGGGTTTCGTTGGCAATACGGCTATGGTAAGTAAGGGATTGAAATCATTGAAATCAAACATAAACTATAAAAAACAAAATTCTGAAAACATTTATTTTAATAATAAGCACAAAACACAGTTGCAAGTATGCACAACATTTAATTTCATTAAAACAAACCTACGATATAACTACATATGGTTAATATTTCTAAGATATCGCTTTGACACACATCATTAATGTTTTTTTTGTAAGTTTACAATATCATATTGAACTTGTGTTCTCAACAAATTTTAAAGCGTACATTAAAGTGAAAGGTACTCTTTTTGCATAATATACATTGCTATTATGCTCGAGACACACATTTCAGTTGTTATCTCAAAGTTTGACCGTGGCCTTTCCCAGCAAATCATGCGTCACGTTGGCTGGAAATATGAAATCAACGGCTGAGGTTGTCTAAACATTCAATCAATCATTAAGAAGGCATGAAGCGGAAAAGCAAAATGCCTTAACATTAAACATTAAACTATGGCATTAACCTTTCACCGACAAGCAAGAAACACTCGCATAGGTCTTGAACCATTTACGGACACTTGGACAAAAGCATCGCGGACCAACACACACGAGTCCTTATCAATCCGAAGTGTCAACGTACGGGTATAAATAAAGAAACGTATTACCAACAAAAAAAACACACTAAAGCACACTCAAATACTTCATTTAAATATGATGTCTTTTTGAAAATTAGCAATACATTTTGTAATTTAAGTGCAAAGAATCTTTCTTACAGGTTCTTATTTAATGCATGTTTAGCCTTTAAATATTTGAATGTCTCATATTTAAAAACAATGACCAGTATTAAGCAATCATTTAACATTATAATAATTGGATCGACGAAATGCCTAAATCATTGTTTTTGTTAAGAAAAACATTCTGTTAAACCATGTATGTATATGTGGTTTCAGGTGAAACACCGCTTATTCGAAAACATATTTGTGACATATATCAATAAACAAATTTATGAATTATATTCAATCAAGCAAACTAAATCTCTTGACGAAGGAATAATTGAAAATATTGGTTCGTGCATGGATAATTATCAATCAAAATCTGTACATTTTATTCTCGATCATTTTATTTATATTACCGGTATGTATTGCTCACATAGCGTTGTAAATTCGCACTGTAAATCAACATTCGTTGTGGTTTAGTGTTAGTTCTGGGTCCATTTCAGACAACTTTTTCATACAACGTATTTGCTTGATGTTATAATAAGGTAAGGCTATTCCAAAGATTACAATTTTTTTTGTTAGAAAATAATTTAATGATATTTTTCAAAATGATTAATATCTGTTAGCAAGTACCTTTACCATGCATCGAAAAACCAAGTATACATAAAAACGACTACACTATGGTAACCTGAACAACGGGTAAGTTTTTTGTTCAAAACGCTATTTAACAATCCATTATCTAATACATATTTCGCAAGGGTCATTCTGATTAAGATAGTACTTAGCTAACGTATTTCTTTTAAAGATAGTGCAAGTGTTACATTGGAATATGAATTGATAAAATAGGTAAGCACTTTAATATTCTTCACATTAAAACATTTGGAGATGCTTTTAGTCAATGTGGATTTCTTTCGACGAGACTTCTTTTAAGTTTTGATGATATATTTGATAAATATCATATGTAAAACAAAAAGCCATGTGATACATTTTGTCCGAAAGATAAAATGTAAGTACAACAATAATACAAATATATTATAAAACACGATACTTATTAAATTAAAATCGTGTTCATTACAAGCATAAATTTATAAACTGAAGTACAATGTTGGTATACTAACAATTCAATAATACCATCAGTTATCATATTGCAATTCATACTTATTAGGTTAATTGTCGGACTCTATTTCTAATATTTGTTAATGTATCAAAACTGCTAATATTTAAACATTTTAAAGCAACGGAACCTCCGACGATGTTATTGGCTTATTGACATGCTGTAAAAAAACACGCTCATATCCCTGTCACATCAATATGATTATAAACAACTATTCTATGGTATATATCCAATTTATAAATTAACAAGACAACATTTTCTGATAGTAATCAAAATACATTGTAACGCACAACATTTATTTAAAATGGAAAGTCAAATAAAAGCAACAGAAACACACATTTCTAAATTTTAAAAAAGACAATTTTAGCAAGTCATAGACATCATTTTATTAAGACATACATTATTAAGTATAAATTAATTTAACAAGTGAAAAAAAGTAGGAACAGAAAAGAACAACAGCACAGAATTACCTCATATACAAAGGAAAAGTAACAAATGTCGTTATGGAAAGGAAAATAGCTTTCATACTCATATCAAGTACAAAAACATTTGCATACAACACAATAGTCTAGGCATTGAATAGCAGACAGTTTCTTTTAGAGAATTTTCAAAATTACATTTGTGAATTGACTCCTAAGAAAAACATTAAACACATAAGGTGATGAACATGGTAAATGCTTCCCGACAACGGGTAGTTTAATGTTGAAGTTTAAAAAAAAATGCTCTTTTTTATTTGTTGTGGTACAATATATTCCATCTTAATTTCCCGCAACGATATCTATTCATACGACACACTAACACTAAATTGGTATATGGACATGCGTTGAATATTTTGTACCACAAATTGTTTATAAAAGGAGCATTTTTGTATCTTGTTAAATCTATGTTACCTGACCACATCTAGCGTTGACAATTTGGCTATTGCTAAAAGGAAAACTGATCGTAAATGGGTTAACTTTATTTGAAGAAATATTTTACGAAATATTCGTTGATTTTGAGTGTTAATGAGGCTTTAAATACAATTGTCACATAACAAAAAAACATGACCATGTCAAACAGTAATATTATTTTCCACAAATACAAACCCCTCACCCTGTTTG
Source organism: Dreissena rostriformis (assembly GCA_007657795.1). Taxonomy (NCBI): domain Eukaryota; kingdom Metazoa; phylum Mollusca; class Bivalvia; order Myida; family Dreissenidae; genus Dreissena; species Dreissena rostriformis. The sequence goes on from VMBQ01004854.1 coordinate 50,740, forward strand.
GAACAACTGCAAAAAAAATAAATAACGGTAATAAGAAAAAAATTATCAAACCGAAATTTTCGTAAAGAAATGTACAAATAATATAAACAATATAGCACAATATGGGCGGGAAAATTGAGCAGTGATGTTTGGCTGATCACAGCTCTTCTTTAAATTGCCCTTTAATATAATAACTAGTGACAGAACATAGTGATATTTGGTACCAAACAGTAGGTCATTCTGTCATTAATACATGGAGTCAATTATTTATTTTATAAAATTGATGTTAAAGGTGGTAAAAGTGAAATTGTGGAATTTTATGTGTCAAAAAATTAGACTATATCAGCATACAAAAAAAACTAATTGAATAACTTGTTAAATATTTCCCCGTGCAACTGTGAACCTGTAAATAAATGGCTTAGTGGCTTAGTGAACGTACAATATCGGTTGGATTATATTATACTACATCGGTGATACAGTGAAAATATAACAATGAGTGGTAGTGGTAAATCTGAGCAACCAAAATTAAATTTCAAATGACAAAAGCCGCAAACTAAACCAGCAAACAAAAACAACGTGCTGACTCTAGTAATAGTACAAATACAACCATGGATGAACTTTTCAATATAGACACACAACTAGAAGCCATGACTGAGGGGTTGAGCGAGATAAGGGACGATATCAAAAGTATGCTTAAGCGAGAAGAGATTGAAGATTTAATAAAGACAACTGTATCCACGATTATGAGCAAAATAGAAGTTACAATTGCCAAAACAATCGAAACCGAAGTTACTGAACAAACACAAACATTATATGAAAAATTAACAGGCGTGGAATTTGAAAATCAACAGTTGAAACAAAAACTTTCTGATATAGAGAAAAATAACAAAAAAGCAATATCTGAACTACAATCACATTTTGAGAACAATTTTGAAACAAGCAAAGAAGCGCTGAAGCTGGCGAATTATAATGAACAGTATTCTCGAAAAAACAAATTTAAAATCATGGATTTTAGAGAAACATCCGACAAATCAGAAACAAGTCTTAATGACACCGTTTCAAAAATCCTTAAAACAACAGCAGACGTTGACCTGAAGCCAGAGGACATTATTGCCATCCATCGCATTCCATCCAAAAAGGGGACAACTAGATCCATTATTTTGAAACTTCGAAACAACAACGCAAAATCGGCGATAATGAAGAAGCGAACTCCGATGAAGATAAAGGAACACAGGCTTGAAGATGATGTGACGAAGCGAAACCAAGGGCTTATCAGCAGATTGTTTCTTCATCCCGATATCAAAAACGCGTGGTTCTTCAATGATTCTGTTTTCGGACAAACAAACTCAGAATAAAGGATTAAGTTTGACATGTTTGATAACATTAATAACTCAATCAGTGATTACCGGAACCGAGGCAGGCAGTTTCAGACAGGAGCCAGAGTTTAGAGTAGTGTCTTCGTTCTCATGGAGTATCATACAAATTGTGGAAATTGACTTTGTATGTCTTCAAATCGGTATGTACTGTACACACTTTATTTAACTGTGAAACATACTGTGTCGCACACTTTACCGTCATATTGTTTGTATTAAACTTAATTTAACCGCTGTACACACTTTGCAACGTAATCTCCTCTTTATAAACATAATATAGACAATACAAACATTGGTTTGTTCCCAATGTATAATACTTTTGTTTTACATTGTTCTACTGTATATTTTAAAACTAATTTGACTATATTTACTACAATGTGTAGCTTTATATTTTTTAAACATAATATACACAATTAAAACATTGGTTTGTGCACAACGTATACTACTCTTTTCTCATCAATCTATTGTATATATTAAAACTGATTTAACTGCTGTATACCATTTCTAACATATCATCTTAAGAATAGTAAGGTAATGTATCTACTTGTAATACCAAAAACGAGTGTATGATTATGTCTTTTTGGTCGTATTAAGTATTGTGTCATTGATATTGTTGGTCTACTTTGATGTACGTTCTGCTAGACAGTTTATGCTATGATTATAAGCGAATTTTCATTTTACTCATATAAAGTGCTGTTTCATCGTTATTGTCGGCCCATATTGATATTTGTTCTGCTAGACAGTTTATGCTATGACTTTGTAAGTGAAGTATAATAGTTCTAAATAATCGCATCTTTAGTCAATTTTAACCCACTTGCAATATTTAGTTTGTTGTAGATCTCAAACGGTGTTTTAGAAGTTATTAAATGATTCAGTGTATCTTACTCGTGTCTATATATTTTTTGCAATGTAAATATGACGGCATAGGACAAATTTTTCATTAACGGCAAGCAAAGTTTTTTTTCGCAAACCTTTTATTTCTTAAATATAATATGCACTTTAAGTGTAAATCCCATTGTTATAAGCTATAGTCCTTTTCACTATTGTATAGTTATACTGTTAACCTCCTAAATATTTTCTCGTGGTTCCCGTGAATAACTGTACTCAGTACAGTAACAGTACAGTAATGTTATTTTTGAGAGTGGATAACTGAACCTTCTTCTACCATCTAAAGCATATATATGTATATATAGTTGTTTGTATATACATATATATATTCTTAAACAGTATCTTTACAATTTGTTATAATTGTTTATCTGCAAAATATTTTACCAGTGTATGTTTTGTAGGCGACCCACATAATGGAACGCCTCCTAACTAAACACAATTTGCAATAACGGTACACGCAAAATGCGTGGGATTAACAGTCCGTGGTTGTTCAATTGTTTTGTTTTTCCAGTTTACAATGAGAATGCTTTTGTGATTGTTATGTCCTTCTTGCCTTATTTGCCTGAACTATGTTCTCACTAAATACTGTCTTTTGTATAGTTGCTAGATATATTCCCCGTACGTGAATATTTATTTTTAATTAAAAAAAAACAGTCGTGAGATTTATGTGACGTTTACTCAGTGTCCATAGTCCAGGTCAAAAATACATTCCTATCCGGATAGTATAGTCTGTTCAAACTTGTAAAAGTAAATCACACACATTCTATGTCTTAACATATTGCTGTTCGTGTATACATGTTTTGTTGTATGTATAGCTTAGTACTAAGTTATAACATTTGTGTCTTTGTGGATGTTGTTGCTTTTTGTGCATACCCTAGCACTGTTGTTTACTTTGCTACCATATAATTATGATGTTTAACCTAAAAGCTAAAATGGACTACGAAAGCCATTTGTTTTTAATTATATCGGACATAATGGACATATCTTTTAAATAAATTTCGAAAACCTGAGATACCGAATGTTAATGTCTTATATTTAGGGCAATTTTTCGTGCACTGTTTGTACACTGCATATGTTTTTTTTTCTCACTTTTCTTGTCATTTTCTTTATTTTTTTTCTGTTTATCTGTTTTTGTTTGCCATGCTGTGAGTTAAGGTAAGGAAAGTTTTGCGAACTTCAGCATATTTTTATTGCCTTTTTGTTTGTTTGGACGAAGATAAAATGTATTGTGTATTGAGTGCAATTGTGTTTTGTGTATTAACTGCGGTAATTGATAATTGCTCCTGTTGTCAATGGTATTTTTACGAAAATGTAATCCCTTGTATTGAAAATGGATAATTTAAAGATTGTATCCTACAACTGTCGAGGTCTAAATAATGTTTCGAAAAGAGCTGATGTTTTTAAATATCTAAACGGTCTAAATGCCCATATATATATTGCTTACAGGATTGTCATTTCACTTCTTCAATGGAAAAACAAATTTACTCGCATTGGGATGGTGAATGCTATTTTAGTTTTGGCACTTCTAATTCAAGAGGAGTGTGTATTTTATTTAATAAATGTTTGGCATATCTAAATGTAAAAGTGCGCAATCAAGAAAAAGATATAAAGGGAAATTTATTAATTTTAGATTTAACAATAGATGACCAAAGATTTACTCTGTGCACTCTTTATGGTTCAAATACTGATACTCCTTTGTTTTATAGTAAACTGTTTAATATAATAGAGACCATAGGAAATAAATCTTATATTTTATGTGGAGATTTTTATTTAGTACTTGATGTGAATATTGATTATGCCAACTATAAATCATTGAATAATAATAAGAAGTCGAGGAATTCTTCTGTAATCAATGATAAAAACCTAATAGATACATTTAGAGTTATAAACGGTGATGCAAAATGTTACACTTGGCGAAAGCCTAACACTGTCCAACAAGCCAGATTGGACTTATTTTTAACAACTAATAATTTCAGTTAGTTTATCAGAAAATCAGAAATACACGCAAGCTACAGATCAGATTACTCCCCTGTTACTTTGGAATTGAATTTAGCAAACTAGAACATGGAAAGGGCCTGTGGAAATTTAATAATTCATTATTCCATGACCTAGAATATATTCAATGTATAAAACAAAGAATTGAAGAAATTAAGCAGCAATATGTCTTAACTGTGTATAAAATTGAATATCCTAAAACTAAAGAAAATGCCTTAATACAGTTTACAATAAATGATCAACTGTTTTTAGAAACTTTATTAATGGAAATCAGAGGTAACACCATATCATATTCGAGCTTCAAATCCAAAAAAAGAAAAGAAAGAGAATATTATATTTTAAAAGCAATTGAGGACATTGAACAAAACTTAACAAATGAAACCATTGAAGAGCTCAATCTATTGCACCAAGAACTCTTAGGCATTCGGAATTTGAAAATGAAAGGTGCTTTCATTAGATCTAAGGCAAAGTGGATTGATGAAGGTAAAAAACCCTCAAAATATTTTTGTAACTTAGAAACACAATGTGCATCTAGTAAAAGCATCCCTTTCATTGAAACAGATGAAGGTCAACGGCTATTTGACAATCATAGCATTTACCAAGTCTGTTTTAATGACTCTTACACTGTACATGATGACCTTAAAGGCATAAACACAATCAAATTAAACAATGCACGATCTCAATCATTAGAAGGCCTTCTAACACTTAAGGAAATATCAATTTCTTTAAACAATATGAAGCATGACAAAAGCCCAGGATCAGATGGTGTCACAGCAGATTTGTTTAAAGTTTATTGGAAAGATTAAGGCCACTTTTTAGTGAGAAGCCTCAACTATGGTTTTACCACTGGAACCATGTCAGTAACTCAGAAACAAGGTATAATCACATGAATACCTAAAGATAATAAACCCAGACATTTTCTGAAAAACCTAAGACCATGAACACTTTTAAATGTAATTTACAAGCTTGCATCTGGGACTATTGCTAACAGATTAAACACTATTCCTGATACTCTTATTTCTAAAGATCAGACAGGATTTATTAAAGGAAGATACATTGGTGAGAATACCAGACTTTTATATGACATTATGAAATATACAGAAGATAACAATATCCCTGGACTCTTGATGACCATTGACTTTGAAAAGGCGTTCGATACCCTTGAGTTTGATTTTATAGAAAAGACATTAGATTAATTTAATTTTGGTACAACATTGACAAAATGGATTTCACTTTTCCTACATAATACCTTGACGGCAATTCAAATCAATAGATTTTTATCAGAATTTATTACAATAAAAAGAGGCTGCCGACAAGGAGATCCAATAAGTTCCTATATTTTTATTCTTTGTGCTGAAATTTTGGCAATTAAAATAAGAAATTGTGATTCAATTAAAGGAATAGTGATAGACAATATTGAATATAAAATTTCTCAGTTCGCTGATGATACATCCCTCTTGCTGGATGGCACCGATATGTCCATCAATGCTACCCTTGATCTTTTAAATAACTTTGCCTTATGTTCTCGATTTAAAATCAATTATGACAAAACAAATCTTATATGGATTGGCTCCAAAAGGTTTAGCATTCAATCAATACAAACTTAATATAAACTAGTCTGGGGCACAACCAATTTTAAAGTTTTAGGAATATAATTTGATGTTGATTTAAAGAAAATGAAAGAAATAAACTTCTCAAGTAAACTTGAAAAGCTGCATAATATCATATTTTTTCGGAAAAGAAGAACTTTAACATCCCTTGGAAAGATAACCTCTATTATATTAACCAATTTGAATTGTTAAAAAACTATATTGTATACTAAAAAAATAACATGTAAACTAACGATACACTTTGTAATGTATGGAGGTGAATAAACGCTTTAAATAATAAAAAAATATATATATAGCGCAACCCGTGCGTTAAATAAATCAAACCAGTATATTCGGTAAAATATTATTAACATTAGGACTCAAGCAAAAACTGTGTAGTAAATACATTCAACCAGTAAATCAGTCAATTCAGTCGAATAAAACAAAACATAACGATTCAAGAAAGAAAGTATGTTAATTACATTAAAGAAGTGAATTTGGTAAAATGCTAATTACACAACAAGCAAAAACGGTGTGTTAAATACATAAAACTAGTAAATTCAGTAAAATAAAATACACACTTCTAATCGAACAGAATCAGTTCGTTAAATAAATCAAACCAGTAAATTCAGTTATATAAATATAAACAGAATGTCTTTAGCGAAAAAAGTGTGTTATTTTTTTTAACAGTAAATTTAGTAAAATAAATTTCACAAAACTCTATGTCATGAGTTTGTTATGAACATTCGGGGAAAGTTCATGGCCTGAAATATCAACAGCAATTTACTGAAATTAAATATCGTAGCAAGCCTATGGGAAAGTGTCTGTATTTTGAATTTTCATATTGTGCATTTACAGTCAAACATCATACTCGCTTATTTTCGTGATGGAAAAAAGAACTTTATGATCATTGGACAATTATCATTAAACAACGCGAACAGATTTCCCGAACCATAAAAAAAATCCCAAACATCTCTGTAACAAAAAATTGAGTTCGTGTTAGAAGATAATTAAAGTTTTCTTCATGGTTGACATTTAATTGATTTAAAGTCTTTTGGTTAGCGAAATATACACGGAACTTTTTACAACTTTGATTTGTATTGTATTTGTAGCTACAAGATACATTTTTCTGCAAATAATTACGATGTATTAATATTTTAATAATGTTTGCGATATGTGAAGTATATGTAAATACGAAAACTCTCTGGTAATGTATATTGCGGAGGTTGCACAATTATTATACTTTAAAATCCAAAGGGTTGTATTTACACACGATTCGTGGGTTGGATTATAACCAGTAAACTAAGAGACATCACAAACAGTATCTTAGAAAATCTACGTATACGTATGCCCGTTTTAATTAACATCAATGATAGGTTCTAAATTAAACCATTCAAACTATGCGTAGTTTAGTACTAAGTAACATTTCCAATGACATATTATTTGGTTATTTGGACATTAGCAGTTGCACGAACATGCTATGTAATTAAACGATTGGAATCGCGAATACAAATCCTGATCGTTCCTTTTTTAATTATAGTAATTGTGATAGTCATCCCAATCATAATAATCATAGTTGTTATAGTCATCCGTATGATTATTATTATCACCATAATATGTCCACTGCCAAGTCCGCTGTCATTTCCGCCGCCATGTCCGCTGTTGTCATATCGCTCGTACTGGTCATTGTGTTTGTAGTTGAATTCTTCGTTGTATAACCGACCCTTTGAAGCGGCAAAGTACAGGAACGTGATAATCGAAACAATTAACAAAATCGAGAATAGTACAAAAACACGAAGTCTAGAAAGTTTACAGCATCTTTCCAATCAGCTTGCACAGTTAGGTCCTTCTTAAGAGTGTCCGTTGAATTATCTGGGTCCTCCGTTGGTTCGATCACATGGACTTTGGTCTTGTTACCACGCGACAGACATGGGCGACAACTGGTCCTGTTTCCACGCGATAGACATGGGCGACAACTCTTCATTTTCATCAGCTTTACAAGAAGTTCTGGAATTTTTTCATCTCCAAAGCTTTCCAAGCGAGAGAAGACAACAGCAAGTATTGTTGTGATTGCGCTTACCGTTGTTTGCATGACGAGAAAAGTCGTGAATAAGGGGATGGATTCGGAGTTTTTTGGAAAGGTGTCAGAAATTATTGTCAAAAACACGGCAAACGATAAGAAGACTGTGACAGCATAGCTCGCTTTCTCTCCAGAGTTGACAGGTATCACAAACACGCATATGTTCAAAATAGATAACATACATATTGGCAATAGTATTGACATCATGAAATACATGGGTTTTCTTTTCAGAGTCATTTTGAAGTTTATTGCTGCGTCTTGTTTGTCTCGATAGACGTGCCAACTGGTGTTGTCGATGTCCCACTCGGAGTTGGTTTCGTAGTAATCGAGATAGAACCCTTTGGAATTATTGTAGCCACTATCCATATTCACCTGGGACATACACTCGTTAATATTAAAGCAAGACCAACATGAATGTTATCACAGTTTTGTTTGTAACTGAACGTACTCTGGTAAGTATTTAAGAAGGCATTTTTGCATAACTTGCGAAACAATAGTTGTGTTTGGATCAATAACATGGCTGAAACAAGGTGAGTTTACCTGTCGTCTTGAATAACTCCATGCCTGGAATCTAAGGTAGCATGTCTGGTAGTCGAATGGGAAGTAGAAGATATCCATTGGACACGTGGATTTAAACACCTTTAAATTAGAACATACGTAGATAGTAATTAATAGCATGCAACGTTGGTCTGAGAAAATGAAACATAATATATCAATTTAGAGTTGTCATAAATGCAAACTTCACATACTATTAAGAATACTTAGCATGAATCTGATTGCATTACATTATTTATTATTGTTCATATTGTATATGTATTTGTTTGCAATCTTGAAATAAAGTGTTGAAAAAAACGAAAAAATATATACTTATCATGGTACCTGAAATGGATGCCAGTTCATCGCACCTGTGTGTCTATTCATGACGTTCAGAGTCTCTTCGCCAAGCCCTTTATAATCCTGGTGTGAGTTGTGGAGCGCGATGTCCGGTTTCCAAACTTCGTTCTTAAAATTGTTAATTTAATTCTCACTGATGAATTATTAAAAAAACGGCAAAAAAAGCCTCATTGATAACCTACAAGTAATTTATCGTGTCTTTTCTCTTCATCATTTTCGTATTTAGTCAATGGGACTAGGGGCTTATAGCTTGCGGTAACACGTGCAGCCACCGACATATTGAAACGTAATTCAAACTCCAAACCCATTAATTAAATCTAATGCAGTTATGTCAGTGGTCACCGTTCGATTCTCCGCATATATACTTTTTGCTGAGGCTGATTGTCTTTACGAATTCGTTGATGATTTAGAATATACATGTATATATATTCACACATATGGCCAGTTACGGAGTCCCTGATTTAGAAATAGGATATGGGGTTCCCACTTCAAATACATGTATCTCCATACCCTTTTTTATCCGATATAAACACGAATTAAGGTATACAGGGGTACCCTATATATCAGTATATATATTCGTCATGTATTTAACGTCACATACATATAGGATCTGACACTCTTTGTCATATCATACCATATTTTATTAAACGAGTTCAGAAATTTAGCCAAAGGCTCGCTTACTTACGAAATTCCTGGGCGAGTTTAATAAAATATGGTATGATATGACAACGAGTGTCAGATCTTTTTTATCACATGCTTTTAAACTAAATAAAATACATCTTAATTGACCAAACAAATGCTGATAGATCTAAAAGTTGTTTACTATCGGGACGTCATTTCATGTTGAAGACGTCATTTCACCAAAATAAAGCCATGCCATTGGTTAGTTATTGATTCTGTAGCCAATGAAAACGCTTAAAAATGTTGTATTACACATGTGTAATATAAAAAAAAAACGGAATGTCTGTATAACATTGAAAACAAGATATATCATGTGATAAAAAGAAATATATAGCGAAATTAATTGCGAGGTATAAAAAAAAAAAAAAAATTAAGACGTGATTGTGGTTTTCGATTTACGACCTTATTGTGAAATTTGATTGCATTACCTCCTCTACCCCCCACATAGTAATTTAAGGTGCCTAGAACGCGGGTATGTATACAGACCCTGTTTTTTATATTGACCGCGTAAGTATAGTCTGAAAACTACCAAGACCGCGTATAAATATTTATATATATATATATAGTGGATCAACTGTATACCGATAAGTAATCCATTTTGGAACACTTTTCCACCATTTATATTCGACATTGTAAATAGCAAACAAGGTTAATTCAATTGTTGTTAAATTCCTAAACATCGGAACTTCAATCTTTATTTATTGACAGTAGAAACGCTCAACAACAGCATAAACGCTCAAACAACGTTTATTCTTAATAAGACATACCTGCTTTGTATTTAGAATGTATTACATGTAGCCTTTTTTCTAAAACAATTACGGTGTTTGGATCCGTAAAATATTTGCCATATGTCATTTTATTTTTCCAAGTGATTCACAATTTACCTGGGGCCAATGATAGAACTTGATTCCCCCAAATGTATTCGGTTCCCATTTCAGAAACGAGTCATTCCAGTTTACTGACAGGAACGCTGTGGTTGTGATAAGGGCGTCTGTCTCGCTTAGTTCATTAATCGCCAGCAGGTGAAGATTCACATGAACATCTGGAATAAATTAGCCTCGCTCTGTGAAAAGGGGGCTTAATGCATATGCGTAAAGTGTCGTCCCAGATTTTCCGGACAGGCTAATTAAGAACGCCACTTTTTGAGTATACTGGATTTCGACAAGAAAGTCTTCCTTTAAACGAAAAATACAATAAAAGCGGACGGCACAGGCTATTCTGGGACAACGCTTTACGCACAGGCATTACCCCCCCCCCTTTCACTGAGCGCGGCTCAATTGTTATCATAGACATGATGTATTTAAGCAACATTCATAGCTTTATCATTGAGGATATTGTTATATCATGACGTACACAAACAAATATAGTCGTATTATTTATTTTGCAACGAGTTTATACTTTGGTGACATTATACAATAACATGTGAAAGAAAACTAAATAAAATTACACTTGTTAATTCTCTTACTCATTTATAATTTAAATATTTAATTCAGATACGCTATGGACATTGCTCTGTGAGAATGGTGCTCAATGCATGTGCCGTCCCAGATTAGCCTGTTGAGTCCGCAGAGGCTAATCAGGGACAACACTTTTAGCCTAGACTGGATTTTCGTTTACACAAAACTTCCTTCAAACGGAAAATGGTGTGATTGATAAGTTCGTGCGGACGTCACAAGCTATTATGGGACGTTACTTTACGCATATGCATTAAGTCCAGTATTCCCAGACGCTGCACATATATTTATGTCAAAAATTTATTCTAGAAACACGTTTATGCATGATACCTATGGCATGGGATTGATTGTCGATAGGACGAATCCTTTTGTTGTACTTGTCCGTCTCAAACAACTGCAAGTAGAGATCTTTTGCATCCTTGCCCGACTGTGTGACCACATGATGGATATGGCCAATCAAAACGATCAGCGCAATCAACGAGCTCGGCATGACTGTAAAACATCGTACATGTTACAATTCAATAATATACAACAATCAATGCAATTTTTGAAGCCGTAATTTCGTCATGTTCATAATTGTAAAAAATATTATCTCTTTCTCCCAATTTATTTAAGCGCGATACGTTTTTTTTCGGTGAAAAAAACGCGTTGGTTTTTCGCCTGAAAGGGAATTTGTATTGTAAAGGTTAATATGAATGCAACAGGAGACACGGACAGGGAACAAAGCTTTTAAAATGTTTATTTGGTTATCATGTTTATCACATGTTTAAAATATTTGTACATGCATCTCCCTCCACTTAGAATCTTTTAGATCCACCAATAATGTCAATAAGTCATGCTCCTGGAGTTATTTAGTGTGCTCATTAAAACACGTAGATTATCTACCATTTTTTTTTAATTATGTGTTGTTTTTTTAATATGTAAAATGTTATGTGTTTTATTATTTTAATATGTTTTTGTTTACTTTTACTTAACTGCTTGAATATAAGCATACATATATCGTAATAGGCTACCTTCTGAAAAATAAGAGAATTGATTATACTTATTATAAATATTATTAGGAGTAGTTGTAATAGAAAGAGTAGAAGTCCAGCAAATATTATTTATTTCTCCTCACGCGTTTAAGATCCAGTTAATCCAATGCAATTAACTGTCTGATATTTTTCACACAGCCTATCTATATCCAGGTGATTTACGAATGCTCTACCGACAGTTCTTGTTCTAGGATTTTTCTAGAACAGTGAACTATAACATGAATAACTTATATAGTAACCATAAACCATGAAGGAATGGTCAGATATCTGATCAGAGGAGTATTTGAGTAGTGTAATGGTTGAAAGTTTCATAACAGCATCTAAATTATTCATTTTACTACTTATGATCGTTGGTCCACGAGTTTGTACTGTACGTAAATTGTTGATCTCAAACAGACCGCGAATATGGCATTTATATTATATTTACTGTGAACTTTTGTTTTGTCGCGCTAAAACCTTTCACATTTCAAAACATTCTTTCGCAACACGGGGTTTATTTGGCTTAATCTAAAACAATCTTCAAACATGAATAATCTACTGTTTATAAAACTACATAATTCATTGCCCATCGAAGTCGCTTTGCATGTTTTAAACATACTTGTCTAAATGCGAAAAAACCCCGGTCGAGAGATGTTGCGCCCCGCTGCGTAGAAAAAAAAACATATATATATTTAATTATGGTATGGCTGAGGACAGGGGAACTATCCTTATATCTACGTCGATAAAAACTTTCGCATCAATTTGCAGCAAGAATTGTGGATAATAAAACTAATCCGGCATTCAAATTTTCTTCGCTTTATATTGCGAATCGGTTTTCGCCTTGTTTAAATGGTCCCTGTTTGCAGATAATGCTATATATTTGTAATTGTGTAATTGTGAATTATTGTAAATTGACAAATTGAAGCATCGGGAATGTACAGCTAAATTATATAACAAGATAAATATATAAATCTACCGAAATAAATTAAAAGACTTGCACTATATCGAGTCGCCAATATGTGAAAAGGTCCTAGTGACGTAAATTGTTATTGTTTTATGTTGATTAGTTTTTTTATGTGAACACAATACGTTAAATGCGTTTCTCATATACTTTCACAGATAACCCAACGACAAGTTGAAAGATTGTCGAATTAATTCAGAGTGTTGGTACATGTGAAGCGGTAAGAAACTAAAACCAATAACTTGAAACACATATTTACATTACTGGCAAATGCATGAGATCAACGAGTCGTATGTTTCGTATGATGACAAAATAATACAAATGTCTAAACATAACGTTTGTTCTACAAAAACATTAAGATCTATATTATGTTTTAATGTGTATACATGTATACATCACAATTTTAACATTTTAGGAGATGAAAAGTTTGATAACTTTGTTCTTTTCCAAGGTTAAAAGTTTATTTAATTGAGAAAACAGCAATAATTACGTTCGATAAACGAAGTAACTGATTTGACAAAGATAACTCCATGGAAACAAGTTAAAATTTTAACGACTAAACGTTTCACTGTCAAAACAAGGGGCGCAAGTCGTACTGATAACAACACGAGGAGAGTCATTGTTTTCTAGCGCGTAAGGGTGTAGAAAGGACATGATCCACTACCGACGATTTTTTGTATTTAATTTGAATGAGAAATTCACCGCTTTTAGTGCATTGTTAATCTGTAAGCGGATATTCAAAACAACTTGTTTGATTGAGTGTTTTGTACTACTTCGAGGTCATATATACTATTTGATGTACTCAAGAAAAAGGGTTGTTATGCCAACTGACCAGTAAGAAAAAAAATCTAGGTTGGTTCGGAACATCCATTTACAAGAATATTGCATGAAAGAATGAAACCAAAAACAAGTCAAATTGATTCTTCAGTGTAAGGTTGATTGCATTTCCGAACTATCCGTAAATCTCTTTATGCCAGGCTACTCTGCCCTCAGTTTAAGCTCGTATACTTTTAAATTATGATTTCGCTAAATGTAAAGGACATAACAGTGAATGGTTTATATTTGACACAGTGAATACTTTATATTTGACAGACAATTAAATATTTTAAATACTTTTTTCACTTCTTATTTTACCTGCACAAAGTTATCTAACAAAATTTAATGAAATCTCATGGCGAATTTCATTTAAAGGTACACTTATAGCTAATTTTAACTATAGTTCAATCATCGGCCTGTATTTGCACTACTTTGCCGCGCGCTAGTTTTAGAATGACTAATCAATCAACGGGGTACCAGCTGGAAATAATGTATGATGCGAGTTTTTGTTCACAAACACACGGTAAAATATTGAATATATGAGTGATGATACAGAAAAACAAACACATATAAATTTGATAATAATCCAAACATTTATGACATATTATTATTTTGAACATTTTTTTATTTTATGGCAGAAATTATTTTTACGGCGTTATGTGCGGTTTCAAGGATATTGTAGTGTAGGTGTAGTTTGGAGTAATGACGCAATAATATAATTCACAACCAAGTCAGTAAATAAGATGATTTCACTTTAAAGTGTCGATATGATCGAATAATATTTGTTATTAAATGATTTCAATTTCATGAGTTCAGCAGTACATTTAAATGTTCTTACAAAAGCTATGATCCGAATTTAGCCAAACTGCTGTATAAAAAACTTAGTCCTCTTTTAATACTAAACATTGCCCATATGGTTGTCATATCATTTTGTAACAAAAACAAATATTTTTTGCTAGGGTACATTAAAATGTTGATTGATTCTATAATAAGATCAAATACTGTTGTACACAAAACGTGAAAAAATAAATATATTGAATTGTATAACTTGGTAGTAATGTATTACAAGCAAACAGGTAAACCGATACCCACCTGTCTAATTGTTAAAATAGTAATTAACACTCCATATTGAATTGGAAATTCCAGAGTAATAGTTTCTTCTACAGACACATTGCATATGAATAAGATTTGGATTTGATTTCCTTACTTATATTAGTCTTGATTCAGTTGATTCAATCTATTCAAAACACGCATCGATTTAATAAAATAAAATGCAAGCAATAGAACTGATTGTTCATGAAACATGATTATTAAAAGATTGGGATAGACATGTATTGTCTGTCGGAAGAAAATGTTGAATAGCTGTTTGCATACCACTCCTCATATGGATGTATAGTTATGGTCGGGACTGGTAACTGGGTGCATATATTTAAATGCACTCTGTGATCGGATAGGCTTAACCGTATGAAAAAGGTAGGACGTGCTATTCTTGAAAAGTCTAAAATGGAAGTTATACCCAATAGGATATGCCCCAAGTAAATATCCCAAAGTTTGTTCACGTTTGAAACTATTATACAACGGAGGAAAGTAAACAAACCGAATGTGGAACCATTTAAAAATCAATATATATGTACTCCGTATTAGCTACCAGATATGGTATGGATTATGAATGGATCAACTCATGCAATTCTGTTGACTTTCTAAATAAAGTTATATATACAATTAATAATCAGTCCTTGCTACGCAAAAACACCGATAAACAAATTCGATCACTTCCATGAACGATGTATGTTCCCGGCTAATTCAAGAAGATATATCAAATGTATATTATATATAATGCAATCTGAGAATACACGTACCAACAGAAACTTAGCCATGTTTGTAAATAAAGAATTTTTTCAAAGAAACAAGCATACATTTTATTATGATAAATTATGTTTAATTTATTACTCAAACTTGACTTCTTGCTCTCTTGTTAATTCGAGTTTGTTGTTTATTATGGTATAGCTTTAACATTGTTAAATGCATTCTTAATGATGTAGTAAAATGTTCCTAGAATTTTTCATGTAATTATACTTTATGTAACAACTTATGAAATTTAATAATGATCACAGTTCATTCTTTTATATATGTTACTATGTTACTATATCATGTATACTCATGGACTGTATTTCTACTGTAATTTGAATAAACCAATATCAACCAAATTAAACATGGAGTACAAACAAGAACCGAATCCGCCTTGCAATTATATCATTTTGTCACAGATGTTAACATATTAAGCAACAGTATTTTTAGCACAGGCACAGGCGGTACACCGTCTTTAAATACAATATTTCAATAAGCATGTCGTAAAACAAACACATACATATTCGGAGTATTCGTATTGTAATTGCCGACTTTGACCCCATTTCATCGTGAAATATTAAGTACAAGAAGTCCGCTGAAAACGTCGTGAAAGCCAAAACTTTCTAAATATGATGCTGATAAATCACGCACAAATCGGGCAGCCTTTAAGTAAAGTCAATAAAACTTGACAACTCGGGAAAAACATGTTTTTACTGGCGCACACTTCTTTTGCATACGTGGCATTACGTGGCATAAAATACACCGTGTTTCCGTTCATACAACTGCAATTTGATACAGGCAACGCTTTAATACAAAATTACCTCTGCATCTATTCTATTATTGAAATTGCTTCCGATCAGTGTTTCAGGCGATTATATAAACACATATCGCAATGGTGTGCGAATATCACAAGAGAGACCACAAACTATCATTATCGCATTTCAAACCCCATAATCGCATGCTTTTATGTTAAATGTCGCATGGTTTGTATTGTCTTGTATCTTATAGGCGATATGTAATTTGCCTTAAATTACATACTACAGTTTAAAACAATTCTCTTCATAATGTTTCTGAAGTTTCATTTCCCTACATATTCAAACAGTTGGGACAAATAACACACTTCAAACAGTTTTCATTTTGCAAACATAGTTCCATAAATGTCATTGTTTACTCAATATAATCGGGCGTTTTTCGTCACGTGATGTAAACCAGAAATCATAGCATGCAAATATTTTACTGTTAAACGTTCCAAATTGTTTAACCGTAACCGTATAAAGTTTCACTCCGAGGTATTTAATAATACATAACGAACATAATGCAATAACGTACATGCATAACAAGCCTTGCTATGGAAAAACAGAGCTTAATGCATGTGTTTTAAGTGTCGTCTTAAATAAGCCTGTGCAATCCGCACGGGTACATTAGGGACGGCACTTTCTGTCATGACTGGATGTTCGTTTCGAAGAAACTTTCTTTAAACGAAAAATTCCATAAATGCGGAAAGTATCGTCAATGATTAGACCGTGCGGATTGCACAATCTGATCTTAGACGATACTTTACGTATATGCATTACAATCGGGTTTTTCAGTGCAAGTCTTATTTATAATCAAATATTCATTGACGTGGTCTTAGTTGTAAACGAGAAGGGAAAAGTATTAAGCTTCATTGACCTGAAAGTAAAATAAGTAACNTAAAATTAAAAAAATAAAATAAATGGTAACACAATTGACCTTACAAATGTCATAATCAAATTTTATACCAAACAACCGCACGTTTGTATATAGGGCTATGTTTAAGAGCATATACACGATATCAAATTCTCAAATATGTACGTGTTAACATTCGGTATGTATTTGTTTTCATGTACCAATTTTATTTTAATGTTAAATGACATATACAAGGGAAACACAATATGAAAATGTAATTATTTTTTTCAATTTATACACGTTTTTTTTCAACGTATAATAACGGATACAATGATAATACAATATGAAACTGCACTTTTTTTGCAATGTATAAGCATTTTTTCATCGTAAAAATAACATAAAAAGGATGATACAACATGCAACTGCGCATGTTTTAATTTTCTGACAATTATTCTAGAAAAATACAATATGGAATAGAACTTTTTATGGTTCAATTAATACATTTTTACTTCAACGTAGAATGACATACCAAAGGAGAACACAATGTGAAACTGCAAATTAAAAAAAAACTATTTATAAACTTTTATTCTAACCTAGAATTACATATAAAAGGAAAATGCAATTGGAAACTGCATTTTTTATAACTTTTTGACATAGATTCTGGGATAATACAATATGGATCAGCAATCGTTAAAACAAAATCCATGCGAAAACTTTTATTTCAACGAAGAATGATTTATTCCAGAAGAATACAATAAGAACTTGCACATTTATGTATATTTTTCAATATATAAACTTTTATTCCAAGGATGAATAACATGTACAAGGAAAATACAAAATGAAACTGCATTTTTATTTGTTTTTTGACATATATTTTAGGAGAATACAATATCGAACCGCAAAATTAGAAATAATCAATATATAAAACAAAATGAACGGCGAATAAAAATTAAGGGAGAATAACTATGCAACTGCATGTTGTTGTTTTTTTTAATTGTTGACATATATAGTAGTATAATACAATATGGAACAGCAAACTTTAAAAAAATCCATTTGTAAACTTTTATTTCAACGCAGAATGATTTATGCAAGAAGAATACAATATGAACTTTACGTATATTTTTCGATATATAAACTTGTATTTCAAAGATGAATGACATATACAAGGAAAATACAACATGAATTTGCAAAATTAAAAAAATACAACTTCAATATATTAACATGTATTTCGGCGTAAAATGATATTAAATGCATTGAGAAATGTTATGTGAATTCAACTGTAATTGGCTACCAACATGAACTACTTCTAAAATAAAAGGTTTATAGTATATAAAACATGTAACTTTGAATGTAATAAAGAGTATATTCGCAAGCGTGTGTATACATTGCATAAGAATACAAAATAATTCTTCGAAAACTTATGCGACTTCATTAGGTTTTTTCATTTATAGCGTTTGTATTACATCAACATTATATTTAATATATATTTCTTATGATATGTCTTACATTAACAAAAAAACACTTCCGACTAAAAATTGATAACGATTTAGTCTCGAGATTTTGTTTAATTATGCACCTTACTTTCTGAAAATTCCATAAGAGATGTTGTTTGCATAAATTTACATGCTAATTTGTAACAATGTCATTTTGTACATTAACGAGTTTGTTCTTAGACTATTGTAAATACCTCTAAATTGAAGACATGGTTTATAGCTGCCCTTGTTATGTTTTATAATGTTCTAAAACTCTTTTTTTCCATTCTTAACGAGCAATTACAAAGTCGGTCCATTTGCTTTTACATATCGGCTTCTGATCACGTTAAATAACGTTATTATAAAATGACTTGTATTTGCGGTGCATTACACACATTGCCAACCTCAGATCTAATTCAATATATAGAAATACAATTTTGAAGAAAACATGACAAGTACATTGAAACTAACTTAAAAAAAAAACAAACATAACATAAAGATAGCGAAACAGTACTATGTACTGCCTTTCATCATGCATGCACACTAGTAAACACACGTAATTGTTCATGTGTACAACGCCGTCCATATGCCCGTCATTAAACATTTCTGCACCGGAGGATCTTCTTCACGTACACGTGGACCATGTCCAAATGTCCTTCATTTTCCGTTTCTACACCGGAAGATCTTCTTTGCGTACACGTGAAACATGTCCAACTGTCCCTCATTTTCCGTTTCTACAACGGAGGATCTTCATCACGTACACGTGGAACATGTGGAAATGTCCCTCATTGTCCATTTCTACACCGGAGGATGTTTTTCACGTACACACGAAACTTACTGTTACAGAAGCCAATGATGAACGGGTTGAGGCTGCTGTTGATGGCGCACGCACTATTCAAGAGTCCTCTCCACCAAGGAACCTCGTAATTCCTCAGTCTAGATATTAATTCTATCACACAGGTAGGCACCATGTGAAGGAGGGACGCGACCATCATGAGAAATATCATGAGTGTGATTTTACGATTTTTGGTGTTGCGTTGACGCTGCTTCACTGCTGGTTCTTGTCTTATATCCGTTCGTGTGTCTTCTCTTGTTGCAAGATTTTGATTTTGATTAGAGTGGAAACTGGTAATTGTACTACTTACTGCTTTATGAGACTAATCAAGTGTTGTTTTACGTGTATTTAAATTCAGTGCCTTGTTTGAATGTTCATTGACATTGTGTTTCACAATGTTTTGTTTATACTTGTAAACTTTTCGAGCAATAAGATAGTACATCACGACGAAGCATGTAAAAATGAAGACAAAATTCACAATCTTGAAAATATTGAAGACTTTATAAAGCCAAATAAACTCCCCCGTATCCGAGATATGACAATTATGTCCTTTAAACGTGACATTCGCCTACATGATTTGCACATCAAGTTCTGCTGCTTCAGCCATTAAGAAATCGGGAATTGTTACCTCATTATATTGAATATTATTGAAAATAAATCTTGAAATTGAGATGAAAATGTGTTTGATACTATTCATTGCAAAACTTTCAAAGATTTCAGGCGAAGGCAATATACTGCATCAACAGGATTTTAACCTAACGCAGAGTATGTCACACGATAATAGTCTAACCATTCATCAAAATTTTGCCTAAGCTCGATGAAATTAAAAAAAATACTTAAAAACATTCAAACATTCACATGATTATTATGATGATTATGATGATGGTGATGATGATGATTATTATATTAATTATTATTATAAATCACTCAATCAATAACCGTTTCTTGTATGCTAGACTTCAGTGTAGCGCACCCCGACACCGACGTGAACATCATTACTTTATTTAGCTTAGGCCTAAAAAGTTGTTTGTTGCCACTAACACAACGGACCTTTTTTTTATTTTGTGCCGAACACATTTGTTAGCTATTTCAGATTGAGTTTTCGGTTATTTAATAGTTTTTGGTTATATTCGCAATATTAACCATTGATCCTTTGGCATTGAACCTAGGTCGCCGAGGTGAGAAGCGCTTTTACCAAGCCACTTATCTAAACGGACAGCCCCTGCCCATACCCCCCCCCCTCCTAAAAAATAAATAAATAATAAAAAAAAATACCGTGTCTCATATTCACGTGCACTGTGACCTCAAAAAAACATCATACGTAAGCTAAAACAAAAAGATAATAGATATATATAATGCTTTTTATGGCAGATTAATACAATGAGAGGAAGACCCCCATTAATGGAGCAGACAGTGATCTTTGTTTAGCCGAATTGCGTTTTGAGAAA
Source organism: Dreissena rostriformis (assembly GCA_007657795.1). NCBI lineage: Eukaryota > Metazoa > Mollusca > Bivalvia > Myida > Dreissenidae > Dreissena > Dreissena rostriformis. The sequence goes on from VMBQ01004854.1 coordinate 71,713, forward strand.
TCGGGACCTGATAGCCGTTTCCACGTAAAGCCGATTTGACTCTTCCAAGTAACACACACGCTTGTTTGCCCATGCGCAAATCGTGCACATTTGTCGCCAAAATCAGCCTTTCGAAGTGCACGATGAGAAGATCTTTGACGTAAAAAATGTGTTGTCACGTGTAAGTTATTATAACATCCAACATAATTTAAAGTTGTTGTATTTAGCGTTAATGTTCGTTTATGTCGAAACTTTTTTCCAAACGATCACTTTCCATATTAATGTTTTAGTGATGAAACTTGCAGTCACCCATCGGTAGCAGGCTCTTTGAGTCTTTCGGCCCCAAGCTCTTTCGGCCCAGTCCGAAATTTCAGGCTTACTGTATTCGGCCCCAAGCTTAAGAACTAAGTACCACGCTGCGATTTTGGGGTCATATTTGTGAAACGTTAAGCTGTTTTGGACATACTTTATGGATTTTCATCAAATAAACGGTGTTTAATCATAGATTGATGCTTCCTGCTGGCAACCACAACGACATTTGTGTGCATTATTCGATCTTTCATGCTGTTGCATAGCGTTATTAAATACACCTGTGAAATCATCGTTGGATACCTTTTCTTTTATTATATATATAAGGACCAAAAAAATATTTTCAAGTACCTGTGTTANAAAAAAAAAAAAAAAAAAAAAAAAAAAAAAAAAAAAAAAAAAAAAAAAAAAAAAAAAAAAAAAAAAAAAAAAAAAAAAAAAAAAAAAAAAAAAAAAAAAAAAAAAAAAAAAAAAAAAAAAAAAAAAAAAAAAAAAAAAAAAAAAAAAAAAAAAAAAAAAAAAAAAAAAAAAAAAAAAAAAAAAAAAAAAAAAAAAAAAAAAAAAAAAAAAAAAAAAAAAAAAAAAAAAAAAAAAAAAAAAAAAAAAAAAAAAAAAAAAAAAAAAAAAAAAAAAAAAAAAAAAAAAAAAAAAAAAAAAAAAAAAAAAAAAAAAAAAAAAAAAAAAAAAAAAAAAAAAAAAAAAAAAAAAAAAAAAAAAAAAAAAAAAAAAAAAAAAAAAAAAAAAAAAAAAAAAAAAAAAAAAAAAAAAAAAAAAAAAAAAAAAAAAAAAAAAAAAAAAAAAAAAAAAAAAAAAAAAAAAAAAAAAAAAAAAAAAAAAAAAAAAAAAAAAAAAAAAAAAAAAAAAAAAAAAAAAAAAAAAAAAAAAAAAAAAAAAAAAAAAAAAAAAAAAAAAAAAAAAAAAAAAAAAAAAAAAAAAAAAAAAAAAAAAAAAAAAAAAAAAAAAAAAAAAAAAAAAAAAAAAAAAAAAAAAAAAAAAAAAAAAAAAAAAAAAAAAAAAAAAAAAAAAAAAAAAAAAAAAAAAAAAAAAAAAAAAAAAAAAAAAAAAAAAAAAAAAAAAAAAAAAAAAAAAAAAAAAAAAAAAAAAAAAAAAAAAAAAAAAAAAAAAAAAAAAAAAAAAAAAAAAAAAAAAAAAAAAAAAAAAAAAAAAAAAAAAAAAAAAAAAAAAAAAAAAAAAAAAAAAAAAAAAAAAAAAAAAAAAAAAAAAAAAAAAAAAAAAAAAAAAAAAAAAAAAAAAAAAAAAAAAAAAAAAAAAAAAAAAAAAAAAAAAAAAAAAAAAAAAAAAAAAAAAAAAAAAAAAAAAAAAAAAAAAAAAAAAAAAAAAAAAAAAAAAAAAAAAAAAAAAAAAAAAAAAAAAAAAAAAAAAAAAAAAAAAAAAAAAAAAAAAAAAAAAAAAAAAAAAAAAAAAAAAAAAAAAAAAAAAAAAAAAAAAAAAAAAAAAAAAAAAAAAAAAAAAAAAAAAAAAAAAAAAAAAAAAAAAAAAAAAAAAAAAAAAAAAAAAAAAAAAAAAAAAAAAAAAAAAAAAAAAAAAAAAAAAAAAAAAAAAAAAAAAAAAAAAAAAAAAAAAAAAAAAAAAAAAAAAAAAAAAAAAAAAAAAAAAAAAAAAAAAAAAAAAAAAAAAAAAAAAAAAAAAAAAAAAAAAAAAAAAAAAAAAAAAAAAAAAAAAAAAAAAAAAAAAAAAAAAAAAAAAAAAAAAAAAAAAAAAAAAAAAAAAAAAAAAAAAAAAAAAAAAAAAAAAAAAAAAAAAAAAAAAAAAAAAAAAAAAAAAAAAAAAAAAAAAAAAAAAAAAAAAAAAAAAAAAAAAAAAAAAAAAAAAAAAAAAAAAAAAAAAAAAAAAAAAAAAAAAAAAAAAAAAAAAAAAAAAAAAAAAAAAAAAAAAAAAAAAAAAAAAAAAAAAAAAAAAAAAAAAAAAAAAAAAAAAAAAAAAAAAAAAAAAAAAAAAAAAAAAAAAAAAAAAAAAAAAAAAAAAAAAAAAAAAAAAAAAAAAAAAAAAAAAAAAAAAAAAAAAAAAAAAAAAAAAAAAAAAAAAAAAAAAAAAAAAAAAAAAAAAAAAAAAAAAAAAAAAAAAAAAAAAAAAAAAAAAAAAAAAAAAAAAAAAAAAAAAAAAAAAAAAAAAAAAAAAAAAAAAAAAAAAAAAAAAAAAAAAAAAAAAAAAAAAAAAAAAAAAAAAAAAAAAAAAAAAAAAAAAAAAAAAAAAAAAAAAAAAAAAAAAAAAAAAAAAAAAAAAAAAAAAAAAAAAAAAAAAAAAAAAAAAAAAAAAAAAAAAAAAAAAAAAAAAAAAAAAAAAAAAAAAAAAAAAAAAAAAAAAAAAAAAAAAAAAAAAAAAAAAAAAAAAAAAAAAAAAAAAAAAAAAAAAAAAAAAAAAAAAAAAAAAAAAAAAAAAAAAAAAAAAAAAAAAAAAAAAAAAAAAAAAAAAAAAAAAAAAAAAAAAAAAAAAAAAAAAAAAAAAAAAAAAAAAAAAAAAAAAAAAAAAAAAAAAAAAAAAAAAAAAAAAAAAAAAAAAAAAAAAAAAAAAAAAAAAAAAAAAAAAAAAAAAAAAAAAAAAAAAAAAAAAAAAAAAAAAAAAAAAAAAAAAAAAAAAAAAAAAAAAAAAAAAAAAAAAAAAAAAAAAAAAAAAAAAAAAAAAAAAAAAAAAAAAAAAAAAAAAAAAAAAAAAAAAAAAAAAAAAAAAAAAAAAAAAAAAAAAAAAAAAAAAAAAAAAAAAAAAAAAAAAAAAAAAAAAAAAAAAAAAAAAAAAAAAAAAAAAAAAAAAAAAAAAAAAAAAAAAAAAAAAAAAAAAAAAAAAAAAAAAAAAAAAAAAAAAAAAAAAAAAAAAAAAAAAAAAAAAAAAAAAAAAAAAAAAAAAAAAAAAAAAAAAAAAAAAAAAAAAAAAAAAAAAAAAAAAAAAAAAAAAAAAAAAAAAAAAAAAAAAAAAAAAAAAAAAAAAAAAAAAAAAAAAAAAAAAAAAAAAAAAAAAAAAAAAAAAAAAAAAAAAAAAAAAAAAAAAAAAAAAAAAAAAAAAAAAAAAAAAAAAAAAAAAAAAAAAAAAAAAAAAAAAAAAAAAAAAAAAAAAAAAAAAAAAAAAAAAAAAAAAAAAAAAAAAAAAAAAAAAAAAAAAAAAAAAAAAAAAAAAAAAAAAAAAAAAAAAAAAAAAAAAAAAAAAAAAAAAAAAAAAAAAAAAAAAAAAAAAAAAAAAAAAAAAAAAAAAAAAAAAAAAAAAAAAAAAAAAAAAAAAAAAAAAAAAAAAAAAAAAAAAAAAAAAAAAAAAAAAAAAAAAAAAAAAAAAAAAAAAAAAAAAAAAAAAAAAAAAAAAAAAAAAAAAAAAAAAAAAAAAAAAAAAAAAAAAAAAAAAAAAAAAAAAAAAAAAAAAAAAAAAAAAAAAAAAAAAAAAAAAAAAAAAAAAAAAAAAAAAAAAAAAAAAAAAAAAAAAAAAAAAAAAAAAAAAAAAAAAAAAAAAAAAAAAAAAAAAAAAAAAAAAAAAAAAAAAAAAAAAAAAAAAAAAAAAAAAAAAAAAAAAAAAAAAAAAAAAAAAAAAAAAAAAAAAAAAAAAAAAAAAAAAAAAAAAAAAAAAAAAAAAAAAAAAAAAAAAAAAAAAAAAAAAAAAAAAAAAAAAAAAAAAAAAAAAAAAAAAAAAAAAAAAAAAAAAAAAAAAAAAAAAAAAAAAAAAAAAAAAAAAAAAAAAAAAAAAAAAAAAAAAAAAAAAAAAAAAAAAAAAAAAAAAAAAAAAAAAAAAAAAAAAAAAAAAAAAAAAAAAAAAAAAAAAAAAAAAAAAAAAAAAAAAAAAAAAAAAAAAAAAAAAAAAAAAAAAAAAAAAAAAAAAAAAAAAAAAAAAAAAAAAAAAAAAAAAAAAAAAAAAAAAAAAAAAAAAAAAAAAAAAAAAAAAAAAAAAAAAAAAAAAAAAAAAAAAAAAAAAAAAAAAAAAAAAAAAAAAAAAAAAAAAAAAAAAAAAAAAAAAAAAAAAAAAAAAAAAAAAAAAAAAAAAAAAAAAAAAAAAAAAAAAAAAAAAAAAAAAAAAAAAAAAAAAAAAAAAAAAAAAAAAAAAAAAAAAAAAAAAAAAAAAAAAAAAAAAAAAAAAAAAAAAAAAAAAAAAAAAAAAAAAAAAAAAAAAAAAAAAAAAAAAAAAAAAAAAAAAAAAAAAAAAAAAAAAAAAAAAAAAAAAAAAAAAAAAAAAAAAAAAAAAAAAAAAAAAAAAAAAAAAAAAAAAAAAAAAAAAAAAAAAAAAAAAAAAAAAAAAAAAAAAAAAAAAAAAAAAAAAAAAAAAAAAAAAAAAAAAAAAAAAAAAAAAAAAAAAAAAAAAAAAAAAAAAAAAAAAAAAAAAAAAAAAAAAAAAAAAAAAAAAAAAAAAAAAAAAAAAAAAAAAAAAAAAAAAAAAAAAAAAAAAAAAAAAAAAAAAAAAAAAAAAAAAAAAAAAAAAAAAAAAAAAAAAAAAAAAAAAAAAAAAAAAAAAAAAAAAAAAAAAAAAAAAAAAAAAAAAAAAAAAAAAAAAAAAAAAAAAAAAAAAAAAAAAAAAAAAAAAAAAAAAAAAAAAAAAAAAAAAAAAAAAAAAAAAAAAAAAAAAAAAAAAAAAAAAAAAAAAAAAAAAAAAAAAAAAAAAAAAAAAAAAAAAAAAAAAAAAAAAAAAAAAAAAAAAAAAAAAAAAAAAAAAAAAAAAAAAAAAAAAAAAAAAAAAAAAAAAAAAAAAAAAAAAAAAAAAAAAAAAAAAAAAAAAAAAAAAAAAAAAAAAAAAAAAAAAAAAAAAAAAAAAAAAAAAAAAAAAAAAAAAAAAAAAAAAAAAAAAAAAAAAAAAAAAAAAAAAAAAAAAAAAAAAAAAAAAAAAAAAAAAAAAAAAAAAAAAAAAAAAAAAAAAAAAAAAAAAAAAAAAAAAAAAAAAAAAAAAAAAAAAAAAAAAAAAAAAAAAAAAAAAAAAAAAAAAAAAAAAAAAAAAAAAAAAAAAAAAAAAAAAAAAAAAAAAAAAAAAAAAAAAAAAAAAAAAAAAAAAAAAAAAAAAAAAAAAAAAAAAAAAAAAAAAAAAAAAAAAAAAAAAAAAAAAAAAAAAAAAAAAAAAAAAAAAAAAAAAAAAAAAAAAAAAAAAAAAAAAAAAAAAAAAAAAAAAAAAAAAAAAAAAAAAAAAAAAAAAAAAAAAAAAAAAAAAAAAAAAAAAAAAAAAAAAAAAAAAAAAAAAAAAAAAAAAAAAAAAAAAAAAAAAAAAAAAAAAAAAAAAAAAAAAAAAAAAAAAAAAAAAAAAAAAAAAAAAAAAAAAAAAAAAAAAAAAAAAAAAAAAAAAAAAAAAAAAAAAAAAAAAAAAAAAAAAAAAAAAAAAAAAAAAAAAAAAAAAAAAAAAAAAAAAAAAAAAAAAAAAAAAAAAAAAAAAAAAAAAAAAAAAAAAAAAAAAAAAAAAAAAAAAAAAAAAAAAAAAAAAAAAAAAAAAAAAAAAAAAAAAAAAAAAAAAAAAAAAAAAAAAAAAAAAAAAAAAAAAAAAAAAAAAAAAAAAAAAAAAAAAAAAAAAAAAAAAAAAAAAAAAAAAAAAAAAAAAAAAAAAAAAAAAAAAAAAAAAAAAAAAAAAAAAAAAAAAAAAAAAAAAAAAAAAAAAAAAAAAAAAAAAAAAAAAAAAAAAAAAAAAAAAAAAAAAAAAAAAAAAAAAAAAAAAAAAAAAAAAAAAAAAAAAAAAAAAAAAAAAAAAAAAAAAAAAAAAAAAAAAAAAAAAAAAAAAAAAAAAAAAAAAAAAAAAAAAAAAAAAAAAAAAAAAAAAAAAAAAAAAAAAAAAAAAAAAAAAAAAAAAAAAAAAAAAAAAAAAAAAAAAAAAAAAAAAAAAAAAAAAAAAAAAAAAAAAAAAAAAAAAAAAAAAAAAAAAAAAAAAAAAAAAAAAAAAAAAAAAAAAAAAAAAAAAAAAAAAAAAAAAAAAAAAAAAAAAAAAAAAAAAAAAAAAAAAAAAAAAAAAAAAAAAAAAAAAAAAAAAAAAAAAAAAAAAAAAAAAAAAAAAAAAAAAAAAAAAAAAAAAAAAAAAAAAAAAAAAAAAAAAAAAAAAAAAAAAAAAAAAAAAAAAAAAAAAAAAAAAAAAAAAAAAAAAAAAAAAAAAAAAAAAAAAAAAAAAAAAAAAAAAAAAAAAAAAAAAAAAAAAAAAAAAAAAAAAAAAAAAAAAAAAAAAAAAAAAAAAAAAAAAAAAAAAAAAAAAAAAAAAAAAAAAAAAAAAAAAAAAAAAAAAAAAAAAAAAAAAAAAAAAAAAAAAAAAAAAAAAAAAAAAAAAAAAAAAAAAAAAAAAAAAAAAAAAAAAAAAAAAAAAAAAAAAAAAAAAAAAAAAAAAAAAAAAAAAAAAAAAAAAAAAAAAAAAAAAAAAAAAAAAAAAAAAAAAAAAAAAAAAAAAAAAAAAAAAAAAAAAAAAAAAAAAAAAAAAAAAAAAAAAAAAAAAAAAAAAAAAAAAAAAAAAAAAAAAAAAAAAAAAAAAAAAAAAAAAAAAAAAAAAAAAAAAAAAAAAAAAAAAAAAAAAAAAAAAAAAAAAAAAAAAAAAAAAAAAAAAAAAAAAAAAAAAAAAAAAAAAAAAAAAAAAAAAAAAAAAAAAAAAAAAAAAAAAAAAAAAAAAAAAAAAAAAAAAAAAAAAAAAAAAAAAAAAAAAAAAAAAAAAAAAAAAAAAAAAAAAAAAAAAAAAAAAAAAAAAAAAAAAAAAAAAAAAAAAAAAAAAAAAAAAAAAAAAAAAAAAAAAAAAAAAAAAAAAAAAAAAAAAAAAAAAAAAAAAAAAAAAAAAAAAAAAAAAAAAAAAAAAAAAAAAAAAAAAAAAAAAAAAAAAAAAAAAAAAAAAAAAAAAAAAAAAAAAAAAAAAAAAAAAAAAAAAAAAAAAAAAAAAAAAAAAAAAAAAAAAAAAAAAAAAAAAAAAAAAAAAAAAAAAAAAAAAAAAAAAAAAAAAAAAAAAAAAAAAAAAAAAAAAAAAAAAAAAAAAAAAAAAAAAAAAAAAAAAAAAAAAAAAAAAAAAAAAAAAAAAAAAAAAAAAAAAAAAAAAAAAAAAAAAAAAAAAAAAAAAAAAAAAAAAAAAAAAAAAAAAAAAAAAAAAAAAAAAAAAAAAAAAAAAAAAAAAAAAAAAAAAAAAAAAAAAAAAAAAAAAAAAAAAAAAAAAAAAAAAAAAAAAAAAAAAAAAAAAAAAAAAAAAAAAAAAAAAAAAAAAAAAAAAAAAAAAAAAAAAAAAAAAAAAAAAAAAAAAAAAAAAAAAAAAAAAAAAAAAAAAAAAAAAAAAAAAAAAAAAAAAAAAAAAAAAAAAAAAAAAAAAAAAAAAAAAAAAAAAAAAAAAAAAAAAAAAAAAAAAAAAAAAAAAAAAAAAAAAAAAAAAAAAAAAAAAAAAAATCCGTGTCTCATATCCACGTGCACTGTGACCTCAAAAAAACATCATACGTAAGCTAAAAGAAAAAGATAATAGATATATATAATGCTTTTTATGGCAGATTAATACACTGAGAGGAAGACAGTGATCTTTGTTTCGCCGAATTGCCTTTTGAGAAATCGGGACCTGGTAGCCGTTTCCACGTAAAGCCGATTTGACTCTTCCAAGTAACACACACGCTTGTTTGCCCATGCGCAAATCGTGCACATTTGTCGCCAAAATCAGCCATTCGAAGTGCACGATGAGAAGATCTTTGACGTAAAAAATGTGTTGTCACGTGTAAGTTATTATAACATCCAACATAATTTAAAGTTGTTGTATTTAGCGTTAATGTTCGTTTATGTCGAAACTTTTTTCCAAACGATCACTTTCCATATTAATGTTTTAGTGATGAAACTTGCAGTCACCCATCCAGTCAGTACCACAGTAGTTGCAATAATCCATCTCCCAGCTATATTGACCCTCCGGGTCGCTGGGAGTTGCACTTGATTACACGATTCTTAATGGAAATTTTAGCGCCTGGATTCCGGTCGCTAGTTTATTGGTAAAATTAGCAACATAAACTACTTTCTGGCATAAATAACCACAAACATATCATGAATATATCACTAATAGGCCATTTAAAACAACTTACGTGATACGATGTGATCGCATAATAATGATAGTAATCCAAAGTTTCAAACACATCAACGGTTCATTTAAATGTGTACATTTTTTCTATATGCCAGCCTATAACTAATTGCGGCATGACGAATCAAATATTCCGAATTTGAAAATACGCTATCGGCTAGCTCCGCAATCATCCGTGAGATATATCTCGTGTCTAATCAACCAATCGTTATACACCGACTATATCCGGAACCGCCGTACGATTGATCGAATCGTTAATTCAAAACTTCAGCTTTCGGTATGATTACGTTTTTTTTTATCAACTTGATGTTTTGAGCATTTATCAACAAACAACACGCAAATTGATGTCAATTGTAACAGGTATTGTGTTTGTAACAATGTAAAAGGTTGATTGAACTCTATTTAAGACATAATAATTTTACATTGAATTTGATTTTAGCAATAAGAACTCTGAGCTGTACGAATGAACTCTTAAAAGCTCAGAGCATTAAATAAGAACTAAGTACCACACTGCGGTGTTGGGGTCATATTTGTGAAACTTTAAGCTGTTTTGGACATACTTTATGGGTTTTCATCAAATAAACGGTGTTTAATCATAGATTGAT
>VMBQ01004855.1:10113-57500 GCA_007657795.1 Dreissena rostriformis
AACAAGGGCTGTTTGTAAAACATGCATGCCCCCCATATGGGCTGTCAGTTGTAGTGGCAGCCATTGTGTGAATACATTTTTTGTCACTGTGACCTTGACCTTTGACCTAGTGACCTGAAAATCAATAGGGGTCATCTGCGAGTCATGATCAATGTACCTATGAAGTTTCATGATCCAAGGCGTAAGCGTTCTTGAGTTATCATCCGGAAACCGTTTTACTATTTCTAGTCACTGTGACCTTGACCTTTGACCTAGTGACCTCAAAATCATTAGGGGTCATCTGCCAGTCATGATAAATGTACATATGAAGTTTCATGATCCTAGGCCGAAGCGTTCTTGAGTTATCATCCGGAAACCATCTGGTGGACGGACGGACGGACGGACCGACCGACCGACCGACCTACCGACATGTGCAAAACAATATACCCCCTCTTTTTCGAAGGGGGCATAACAATGTAAAGAAACACATCTACCAAGTTTCACAAAGATTTAGTTATAAGTGTGGCCTCTAGAGTAATTATAAAGTTTAACCTGGTGACCCAGTTAGGTGACCCAGTTTTTAAACGCACGTAACACAGATTTAACCATTTATGCCTAGCGTCTAGAAAAAAGGCCTTGGCAAACAGCGTAGACCCAGATGAGACGCCGCATGATGCGGCGTCTCATCAGGGTCTGCGCTGTTTGCTTAAAGGAATTTCTGTAAGAAATATTCTAAATATAGAAATAAATATACTAGACATCCCTTATTTTGGAAATAAATTGATCCAATTTAGAAGTATGGGAGAGTCCACTAGGCATAAATGGGTTAAAATTCGACCAAGATTATGTAATTGAAAGAACTAAACCCAAGGCTGTTGTAACTAAAAAATCTCGGTCGTTTTCAAAATATAAGAACGCCTTTTGCAATCGTACTTATGCAGCCCAAACATTTAAATATAAACAATAATCAACACAGCAATAAAGTACAACAATCTGATCCAAAGTTTTATTTCAATTTCAAAACAGCTATGAATTTACAAATAAATGTATGTAGAAACGATAAGTACATGTATGTTATTTAATTAAACAGTTTCCCGTAAACATCATATTCATTTATAGTCGCGTAGGTAAAGTTTCGCCTTTGATTTATAAAAGAATGTCATCACGTCAAAAATAAAAACAACATTTTGCTTTCATTTTGTTTCAACAATTATGGCATTTTTTATTTTAATTGGAAGTTTTTATCCACATTAAAGCACAAAACAAAATGCTACCTAAAACCATTCATATACACAAATGTACATATAAATACCACATTTACAGTCAAGTTACCATTACCGGATCAGTAGCGTAATAAAGTTGTTCTGGTGAAAAGCAATAAATGTTTTGAGACTTCTTTATCACCAGTTTGATAAAATATTACCTTTGCTTACTGGTTCAGCGTATAGTCTTATTTTTAAACGCAGGCAAACTATATTTGTGATACCTTTTTTTCGCCTCAGAATTCATGCATTAACGGATCAGTTGTAGCCATAACGGATCACGTGATCGAAACCACTCAGGAGGGCATCTAGCACGCTATTTGAACTGTCAAAACATGAACTGTGTTGTTAACAATGACCAAGTTACATTGTCAGTTATAAATTATATTCATTTTTTTGTAATTAATTGTTTTCTATATGTGATCTTGTATCTACACTTTACGCATGGTGTTCTTGTGTGAATTATCTGTTGAAAATCCTAAATAGATTGAAAAGATATGGGCATCTTATAAACCATGTAAATTGTTTGAATCATATTTAATCATCGATATTGAACATGGAGCATAAATAAAACATTAAGATTGAGATCATTTATTGAAAGAATCAACAAGATTTGCATATATATTAATTTAATGTATTATCAATACGCATATTATCACGCTTGATCCGTTATTGCCCTAATTCTTCATTTCATTTAAGGTCGTGCACAATTTTAAACATGATTCAAACTGAAATGGACTTTTGCAGGCAGACAGGCTACTAAAATGCCTTAAAATTAATGCGTAAACTTCTTACTTTCCAACAGAGTTATAGCATGTGACCGCGAATAAGGTTTAACCTCGATTTGGAAACGAGACGGAAGTCAACAAAGTCGTATATACATGTAAGCAAAACACGCCGACAGGTTTGACAAAGAGTAGCTCCGATTACGACTCAATCATTGCGTTTTAAAGAACAGGCCTTGAAGATGATGTGTGCAAAGTATCATCTAAAAATGTCAACTATTTATCGCGATACGCAGTGTTGAACATCAAAGTGATCCGCTATGGGTAATGATCCGGTAATGGTAACTTGACTGTACTTGGTATAAAGAAGCGTTGGCATAGAGACATTTAAATAAAAAAAACATCGTCACTCTATGCATTAATCATAATGAATACACATTTGAATTGCAAGACAATCAATATTTGTTTTAAAAGATAAAAAAAGTATTGCTTATCAGGCTTTATATCTAAATAGTTACAAATCTGTTGAATGCTATTAGGCGCTCATATTTAAATAGTCATACATTTGTTAAATGCTATTTAAACAATACAATGTTGCGAAACATATGAAATTAAATGATATGCAAATCTGATCAGAAATCTGCAACATGAAATGAAAATTTCAACATATCTACAATACAAATACACGAACATGTAAAAGACATAATAAAATGAAGCAAGATGTATTCAAAACAGATGAAAATTGATTATTTTGCAGTAAAACAACTCACGAAGAATGTCACTTCTGTAACACCATAATGTTACACAACAGTATTGCATAGGTTAAACATTTCAAATTTATATCAACCCTTGATACCTTTTGTAACAATATTAGAATGATTATACACATTGTACACTGTACCAGTGTCATTGCACCGATCCCTTGTTGGGTCCCTTATGCGGGTTCGATAACGGTCTAGGTCTGTGTATTTAAAATTTAGCCTTGCTCTGTGTAAAGGGGGTTTAATGCATGTGCGTAAAGTGTCGTCCGAGATTAGCTTGTGCAGTCCGCACAGGCTAATCAGAGAAGACACTTTCCGCCTTAACTGGATTGTTGCTTAGAAGAGACTTTCTTTAAACGAAAAATATCATAAATGCGGAAAGTGTCGTCCCAGATTGGCCTGTGCAAACTGCACATGCTAATATGGGATGAAATTTTACGCACATGGGTTTAACAACTTTTTTTCAGAGCGATACTCAATTGCTGTCCAATTGCTACATCCATTCCAAGATTCTCCGATGCCCTACTTCAAAGAAAATCTTTCACGGCGTCTCGCATGTTTTAAAAAACCAACCACATGAGTCTGTTAACGGCTGTTCAGTTCATACTTTGCACTCACTGCACGGTTTCTAGTTAGTGTACTGGATTAACTGGTATCTAAAATCCAGTGTCTTATCGATATTATCTGAACGTGATATCTCGATGTTTGGCGTTATCGGACTGGTACACATGATCTGAAAGAAGAAACAACAACACATTTGAGCCTCGCTCACAGAAATGGGGGTTTAATGCATGTGCGTAAAGTGTCGTCCCAGATTAGCCTGTGTAGTCCGCACAGGCTAATCAGAAACGACACTTTCCAAATAAACTGGATTTTTGCTATGAAGAGACTTTCTTTTCACGAAAAATATAAAAGTGGAAAGTGTCGTCCCTGATTAGCCTGTGCGGACAGAACAATGAAATACATTGTTATCACCAGTGGTAGCCTGTATATATACAAACTCTGAAGATATTTTGCTTGGTTCTAAGTCAATTCTTTCTTCTAAAGTCTAAGAATTTGTATGTAAATACGGGCCCTGAGAAATAATACTCACGCTGGTGAGATAGTTCTGCGCTTCTGCGTGGACGACTGTGGCGGAGATGAGGAGATCGTTAAAGGTTTCGCGACTCGAGAACTGCTGACCGAATGAAATGATCACCTCCGCCAGAGGCCTGGGGCCTTTCTGGTGCATGTACTTGGTCAACGCTGGCTTGAAGTAGTTTTCAACGTCAAAGATGTTGGTCTCCACATCTCTTTCGAGTTTTAATAGGTCTCCGTTACCCCACGACGGTGTTGACACGTAGATGCGGCATCTAGAAACAACAACACGTTATATTATATATGAAATAATACAGAAACTAAATGTAAGATTATACAATGAGTTGTTTGAAAACAAACATGAATATGGTACAACACTTACAAGCTAGCAAAATGATTTACGGTGTATTTGAGAAACAACCGTTGGGAAAGGAATACAAACGCATCATAGGAGAAAACTGTTCATTATAAAGATAAAAGACATGCAAACAGTTAAATATTCGAAACCCAAATGGTCAACGTTACAGGCTACATATTTACTTAGCCTGACAAATAAAAGACATTTTAAGTTGTCTATTCTGTTAACTGATATCACCTTTCTGTGATTCAATAGCAATTGAGGCATGATTTGTACCATAACTCTGGCTTGGTATACAGCATGATCTTAGATAGTGTACTCATTGTCTAAATGCAGAAAACACTTGTGTCATTGAAAGCGAATTTCATGTATGTTTTCATTGTTCTCAATTTCACGAAGAACATAACATTCACATGTTTTCTTGGAATAGTGGAAACAGAGAAGAAATCGATTTTATTAATCTGATGACATTGAAGAAAATTGCATTATTTATATATATCTTAATGCGAAAAGTATAAACATAAAACTTTTCACAACCCATGCATGTATAATGTGACATGTCAGTATATTGTATTCTGGGTAGGTGGACTTTTATTACGAAATAAACTGTCTCATATTGATTAACTGACCTGCACTTCCTGGTTGCGTAGATGCTGCCATTCTTCATTTGTAGGGTCAGGCCCCGGTCGGTCGCCAGCAGGAGGTCCTGGGTCAGCTTGTGCTGCTGAGAGTTCAGGGTTTGAATCCCAGTCGGGTCGGGGAGCTGGATCACTTTCGCTTTCTCGTGTCCGAAAAACTGCAGGCGACATGATGATTCATTGCAAGGACTTTACAATTGATAATCTGAGCCTTGCTCTGTGAAAATTGGGGTTTAATGCATGTGCGTAAAGTGTCGTCTGCAGTCTGCACAGGCTAATCAGGGACGACACTTTTCACTTTTATTGTATTTTTCGTTAGAAGACAGACTCTTCTTGACGTGAATCAGGTTTAGGTGGAAAGTGTCGTCCCTGATTAGCCCGTGCCGACTGCACAGGCTAATCTGGGACTACACTTTACACACATGCATTAAGCCCCCTTTTCACAGAGCGCGGCTCTTTTTTTTTCCCAATATAAATACTAAGGATGGGTGCATGTTAAACAATACTTCAAATGTATATTACCTTGAAAAATACCAATAGATATATGTGTCGTACTTGTATTGAGTAATTATTGGTGTTACTCAATAACACTAGTTCCTTTGTGAATAGATAGTCAATTACTTAAATTACAACATGTATTGAAAAAACTGGTGTATCTAACTTCTTTCAGAGCAGTACTTTATGACTATGGACCGACCTCTCTTAGGTCGCCATGGCGTAGTGGATATGGTGTCCGCCTAGCGACCGGGAGGTCACGGGTTCGATCCCCACTGTGGGAGCGCTCTTTAGATCTCCCCCATAAACACATAGTACTAGTTCTAGTCCCAGGAAATGTACTCGACAGCGTTTCAAATAAGCCTTAGGCGTTCGATGCAATCAAGCTAAAATAAATAGGTTTAAACTAACCTCTCTGTATTCATTGACATCCGTAATGGGCACACACTTGTCATAGAATATTCGACAACCGTTTGGTTCCGAGCACTCCTCCTCTATCATTCGCTGTCGCTGGTAATTCACAGTAACGTACAGCTTGCAGTCTGAAATAAGGGACACGAGAGAAATGAGGAAAAGCGCAATCATTTTTTATATTAACGAACAGTTAAAGTTCTAAACGGAAAAAGATGACAATTGACGGGTTCATGAAAAACAACGACGTAGAGGCATAATCAAGAAAGTACTATTTCAGAGCAACATTAAGCCAGTTAACATTAATTGTACATTTTGTAAAAAGCTAATTTTAAGAGTGAACGGCAGTTTAAGCTCAAGTGACATTAAAAACTTGATAGAAAAAAATAAATATAAATTAATAAACTAACTTACTAGAAACGACTAGAAAAAGTAGCTTCTACCTATGTACACACTTAACATGCATATATTTGAAAACGTATGGTCCTGTGCAGCCTCCCAATTATAACTTGTGACCTCAACCCAGTATCTGACAAGGTAAATGAGCTCTGTGAAAAGGGGGGTTTAATGCATGTAAGTAAAGTGTCGTCCAAGATTAGCGTTTGAAGTCCGTACAGGCTAATCAGGGATGACACTTTCCGCTTTAATTGTTTATTTCGTTTAAAGGAAGAGTCTTCTTGACAATAATCCAGTTAAGGCGGAAAGTGTCGTCCTTGATTAACCTGTGCAATCTGGGATGACACTTAACGCACATGCATTAAACCCCTTTTCTCACAGCGCAACTCATAATTATGTCTAATTCCTACCTGATTCACATGATCTGTAAAACATTGGTACGTTGATTCTCTGGAAGTCCTTCCGGTCCTGTTCTTCAGGGCGGATCTCTGTAAGTAGAAAACGACATGAAATAATGAGATACGTGTAGGCTATAACCAATATGGCGATAACCAATATGGCAACAGGATCTACAATCCAATGTAAGCTAAACTGCATTTGTGTATTCTCGCACTCATCAAAACTGGAATATCACATATAGAAACATTTTTTTTCTTGATGAAAAAGATCACGACATTGTAGGGTTTTTGTAACAAACTTAAGAGGTTCGGAAACCAAAAACAAATATATGGCGTGTTCTGAGAAAACTGGGCATAATACTTGTGCGTAAAGTGTCGTCCCAGATTAGCCTGTGCAGTCCGCACAGGCTAATCAGGGACGACAATTTCCGCTTTATGACAATTTTCGTTTAAATAAAGTTTCTTCTTAGCAAAAATCCAATCGAGGCGGAAAGTGTCGTCCCTGATTAGCCTGTTTGGACTGCACAGGCTAATCTGGGACGACACTTTACGCACATGCATTATGCCCAGTTTTCTCAGAACACGCCACATATGTCGCTTTTCATTGTTTCTACTATTAAATGCCAAACACAAGTCCTGTTAATATCAATATATACTAGTTTTATATATTCATGTCTCTATAGATACCTTCGAATTCCGTATCCATGCTGATATTTTTCATGTCGAATCCTTCCCCGCTGACTTTTATTAGATCCGCGGTGTCAATTCTTTCTAGATCAGAATTTATCCGTGGGTTACCTAGAAACAGAGGGTGCACCGTGCGTGAGTCAAAGAAATAAGGGCTGGGTAGAATGTTTATAGTGCAAAGCATGCGTTACATGAAGGACTGTAAAAACAGAACAACAAATTACTTTGAATGCTACTAGGTCGCCGTGGCGTAATGGATACGGTGTCCGCCTAGCGACTGGTAGGTCACGGGTTCGATCCCCACTGTTGGAGCGTTTTTCCCCATAGACACCAAGTACTGGTTCTAGTCCCAGGAAACGGACTCGAGAGCGTTTCAAATAAGCAAGAAAGTACTAAATGCAATCGAACTAAAATAAATAGGATTAAACTATACAACTAAACTTTCTACTGAGCGCGATATACTCACTGTTCATGGAATCGGACTGTATGGTCGTTGGTAGAGCGTTCCCGGAGGTGGTCGGAAACAGCGTCTCGCACTGCATTGAACTTCCGTCGTAGTGTTCAACCATGAGGGAGCGACTCGCCACGGGAGGGTTGTTTTCAACTAAATTGTAGATACGCAAAATGCCATGAAATGTTTTGGCTATCGATCGATCATATGGTAAAAATATTGAGAAACAAAACGTAGCAAGTTTAATTAAGTAATCCGTTAAAATTATTATCCATTTATTCACTATTATTTAACTACGCGTTTACTACTTTCTAACAAACTGTGATGAGTCCAGGTCATTAAAATCATTTTACCAAATAGAATATAGAACAATACAGGTGATGCATTCGGCAATACAAAATTTAAAAATAATAAAATACAAATTTCGTTCATTTCTCTCACCGTTATTTCTCGGCACAAACTGGTACACCCTGTACGGTTCTTCCGTCTGCCCGTCCAGACGATTCATATCGCGGAGCTCTTTGATGTCCGGAAGTTTAGTAAGCGCGCACCGGAAGCGCGTCTTCCACGTTGGCCAGTCCATGGGGTCATGACCTTCCCGGTATCGGCCCGTGTGCTTCGCCCATTCCTAGAAAAGATACGAGTCGCGATATGAGAAAACGTGGTTAAATGCATGTGCGGAAAGTGTCGTCCCAGATTAGCCTGTGCAGTCCGCACAGGCTAATCAGGGACAACACTTTCCGCCGAAAATGGATTTTTGCTAAGAAGAGACTTTCTTTAAACGAAAAATATCATAAAAGCGGAAAGTGTCGTCCCTGATAAGCCCGTGCGAACTGTACAGGCTAATCTGGGACGACACTTTACGCACATGCATAAAACCCCCGGTTCACAAAACGATGCTCATCTATAATGACCTTTGAGTACCAACATGCATAAACCTGTGAGTTTCCGCATTTGCAAAAACAAACCTACTTACACTTGGCATGGTATGTGGACACAGAGACACAATATTTTCTATAAAAATGTGACCTCGTTGCGAGGCGGAAAATAAACATATATTATATAACAACGTATTTATAGAACACGGCCGAGTTTAGTGTTCCTTCTCAAAACCTTTTTAAGAGATATCAAACTATGAGCGTTGTCTGTAAAAAAGACTTGAAGCAAACCTGTCTATCATAATCTTCCGTGTTTGAAAGTAAACACTATACTGTAAAATAAACATTATTAAAGCGTGTGCCTAAATAAACAAGTATAACTGAAAAGGAACATAAACGAATTTGACCTAGATAGTTAAAAGCCGGAAACAAACACACGATTAAGAGAGCGCAGATAATCACAGAGATTGTATCCAGTTTACTAAGAAAAGTCAAACAGTTCACAAACAAAAAGTGGGCATTTAGTGCTACCTATCATATTTACAAATCTTTTTTATATAATAATTGGAATTGACAATTTAAATAGAGCAACTTGATAATACTTTTAATTTTGCAAAACGCTCTGACATAAATCCGTAATGCGTATAACATGCCATTAATTCACGTCTTTTCTATTATTTGGTCTTTAATATTTGCAACACCAAATACCAAATACAAGCCCCGAAATCAAGAACAGGAATCGGGAGTAAAAACGTTCACCAGTAAAAGGTTTCTCACAAGTAAAAACTGGCTGACCCTTTATCGAGAGGGTTTACACTAATTAAAAAAAAGCCAATTCGTCGAATTGATATCTCCCGCTAATTTCAAAATTGTGTAACGGACGGAATGACGGTCGGACGGAATGACGAACGGACAACGCCAATTCTATATCCCTCGCCGTTTATTTAACGTGTAGACGTGGTTGTATACCTGTTTAAGTTTTTTTTTTATAAAGGCATAATTACAGAAAACCTACTTTGAATATTGTGCCATCGGACTCTGACCATTCGCGGTTGCCGACGTGTTTCCATGGCACCTTGAAAATCTTCTGCTGCTTGTCGAGCCACTGGAGGCCCGGGATGTTGCCGCTGTTGATGTGGTGCTCCAGCCAGGGTTTCATTCTCTGTCGTGCTGTTTCCGCGACCGGAACTCCGCCGTTCATCCCCGTGGAGCTCGTGGAAACTGCATCATACCTGCCAACAGACGACACTCGTGTAGACAACAAAGGAAAACCGTGTAGCCAACAGAAAATCTGCAGCATGTGCCCCGCTCTGTTTCGTCCCAAATTATGCTAATCAGGGAAAACGCTTTAATGATATTTTTCGTTTAAAAAAAGTCTCTTCCTTGCAAATATCCAGTTTAGGCCGAAGGTATCGTCCCTGATTAGCCTGTGCGGACTACACAGACTAATCTGGGACGACACTTAACGAACATGTATTTAACCCCTTTTCAAAGAGCGAGTCTCAGCATTAATATTCACCCCCTGTGATGCTCGCGTTTTACAGCCATCCCAAACGTATCGAATCGCAATCTTTTAAGATTCCATACCACGCAGTTACATTTTCCGAGATGGCTTTCTTTCTTTTCCTTCCAAACTGCATGAATTATGTATACAAAGTATACCCATAAAGATGTGGATATTAGCACAGCATTAAACAAATATAAGACCATAACACGTCAAATCGGATTCAATTTAGACATTTAACGCTGTCGTATGTTCCCTTTTCTGAACAACTGTCAATATTCCCGCTATTGAATTCGTACATAAGACCGATTAATATGTCCTTTAATAATAATACTAACGCCAATATATTTTACATCCGATGTTTGTCTTGTCAACATGAAGTTCTACCCCGACGCGATGTGACCTTGTCGCACGTACAGAAACCCTCTGATGTTTTTTTAAACCATCGTTTGATACATGTTTAAATTGCTGATTTCTCTGAATAACCGCACAAAATTGTTTGATTTTAGCAATATCCGTATCAACAAAAACGTTCCTATGTATTTGCTTAACGCGCACACAACTCTTATTTCCAATTTTTTCGATTATACCGGTAATCTACAAGTTTATTTTGATAACAACTTGCAATCGTCGCTCAGGCTTATCAACGGAAATTAACTTCGATGAATTCAATGGAGTTTAAAACGAGTCGTCGCAAAAGTCATATGTAAACATTTAGGATATAAACTTGCAAATCGAATCGCTTAATAGACACAAGCAAATCTATAATATTGAAACACAAAGTTAGATCAGAAAAAATCTGACGTAGGCCAACAACAATAACAATTTTTAATAACTTTTATCTTCAGTGTATTGCGTTCAGACAGTGTATAAATCGTTTGTATAGTTCACATACATACGACCTTCAAACTTTCAAAGTCGATCGTATAGAGTCATCAATTCACAAATCACACGAAAAACAAAAGAGCATACCTGCTGTAACTGCACGAGTAATAGTGTACCCCAGGGGGGTAACAACGCCCGTACGGGCTGGAGACATACAATGGCTCGTGTTGTGACATAATCGAGCGTTAAGAGCAATTCTCTAGCACTCTCAACCAATGACTGAAAATTAATATCAGAAATCGAGTGTTTTTCCATAGGGAAATGCTTAAGACAGCGCGGATTTTCTATCAATGACCGGAAACTAATTCCGCATTGGTTGATGCCACGATAAAAAAGGACCAAATAATATCCTTGTTTGGTATGTAACTGTATTGCTAATAACCGATCGGGTTTTAAAAAGCCAGGTCTCCGAGTATTTTACATTTGGCATTGAAGGGAAACGAGGAAGCTAATTGGCCAGTTAACTGACAGGAATATAATACTTTCCACCAATCAGAAGAGCAGAAAAGGAATTAAAAGCATACGCGAGTACAATTATAATCTTAAATATAATGTTGTGTGATTATTGGATAAACTCGGAGGGAAATTAAACATAATTTCACAAGGCTGTGTTACTCACAAGGTCCTAAATTCAAATTACTAATGTAAAATTCTACTCATATACATGAAATAACCGAGTCGAGTTCACAAAAGTTAGTTTCGATAGCAAAACATGACAAAGTTGATTGTTTTACATTCCAATTCTAATGTGAATCCCTTTGAATATTTTATATCGCATGGCATATTACTTTCGTGTACTAGGTAAACCCGCCTTCTTGGGGTATAACCATGACTGCGACATATTCAATGTGATGAGCAAATAATCAATGGATACATGTCAATCAAGGACTGAGTTGACCAATCAGGGGTCTAAATTTGGAGTGGTGAACAAAATCACTTGGTTTCGTAATCCAATCAATTTACTGCAGCCCTTTGAAAACAACGGACAGGCGCAGCGATACATTTCTGACTATAACATAATTATAGTGGTTAATTGCAAGATGACCGTGGAAAATAATACAACGCGTTTGTCACTCACATTATGCTAACTGCAGTAGCGCTTCGTTTGACTGTAGAAGATGACAATAATCTTTCCGCCTGAAAGCTGTTAGATGATGGAACCCGTGGGGGGAGGGGCGGGTAGTGCGGAGCCATTCTCTCCGCACATAAAAACAATGGTATTAGAATCTTGCTAAGGAATGGTTTGGGGCACAATTTGATCTTGAATTACACGAAAACCCAAGTCAAGCTTTTTTCAAGCTGAATATGGCATTCTCGTGATTTGCATTAGTTAAACACAAAGTCTATCGTCCCAGATTAGCCTGTACCTTCCGCACATGCTAATCAGGGACGACACTTTCCGCCTACACTTTATTTAAGCTAAGAAGAGACTCCCTTTAAACGAAAAATATCGTAAACGTGTCGTCCCTGATTAGCCAGTGCGGACTGCATAGGCTAATATGGGACGACACTTTACGCACATGCATTAAACCCCGTTTTCGCAGAAAGATGCTCAATTAAAGAAGCAAACGAGCATCATACACATGTTTATACTGCGAGGATTGTTTAAACGAACACACGTCTGCTACATCTAAAAGTGCGGATCGCAATACCCCGCATGTTCGAGAAGAATACCACATGAGACCGCACATAAACGACCCGTGATCAGTCGATGGCTGTGAAGTTATATTTCATAGTTTACTGGTCACGTACAAAATTGCCGACAAAAAGTCTCAAAGAATGGAAATTCATTAAGCGCTAACAAAATAAATGTTTCGGCATTACGCTAAAAAAATGACTCCACCTTCGTTATAACGTGGGACATTTATGTGTGTGATTTTATTAAAATTTTAAAAGAACGAATATTTTTTATTTGCTTACAACTATATATTGTGCAGTATGCCTCGGAAAAAGAATATTCTATTAATTAGTTCGAAATAATAATGTATTTAAATGAAAATAACTTTCGCCATATATACATCTTAAATATGCAATATAAATTATTTCAGAAAAAATACTGCGTTGATTTCTAATGCTTTTATAACGTAGTTGCTAAGATAATGTCCCAGCATCATTTTAAAGCAACAAGTCAACTATCCGACGAAATCATTGATACAAGTGTATATTGTACATGATTGCCTTGAGGAAACTGAAGTTTGCTATACTATTCAGATTTTAAAAACATTTACGGTTATCAAAATAAGAAACGACAAGCCCAACAATGTTTCTTTAAAATCAATGTAAAAGGGTGTGTATGCTTTGCGTCCCGATTACGTGTTTTATGTCATAAAATAAAGAACTGTTAAAAAGATTGCTTAAAATTGCATTTTCGCCATGAAGTATTTTGCAAATGGTACCAACGTGAAACAAACTGGTAGAGCAGTTGTTTAAATTTCTGGTTTTAAAATGTTAAATATGTACATTAAAATGTCCCATCTGTTTATTTTTTTTTTCACGATTCTGTGACGTNCATCGTTTCGGAGTACTTGAAATTATTTTAATGAGCTTGCATCAACACGGGGTATTCTCATCAATAACTGGGAAAAACACGACGATGTTTTTCTCGCGCAACCTCATTTGATTATAGTGAGTAACGTCTAAGTGTTCGTGTAAAGATTTTTGTAGACAACAACAACACATTTTCCAACGCATTCAACGACACTACTTACAAAGGTATACTTAATTATATACTCTTAACACGACTTAAAAAACACACGACCAGAATCTTAATGACAAAATACATTTTGCAATGCTTATAACGAGGTTTTCAACACAAGCAGATATAAATATGGCATGCAGATATTGTAGGATGGGCTACAAACTGAACGACCAATGTCAAAGGACGAAAGTGTGTGATAAAGCGGTATTTCGCGTTTTAAATTACCAATTATTTGGCATTGTCTTTTCCACGTTTACTCAATATATATACAACTCAAACTCGCAAACACTCCAGAAACTCAAAATCTTTAAAAGCTAATGATGTTAAGTACCCTTAGTATATATAGTAATTACCAAGTCTGACACACATTCCAGTAATAATTCACATCTGCTTATAGTTTTTACAAAGTGCCCAGCCGGTTACAATTTATAACGAAAATAAAAATTCTTAAATTATGGCCATACGAATATTTAAAATTTCTGAGTAATTTAAATTTAGAGATTGGCAATAACTAATAATTGTTCACCAATACGTTCTAAACGTTCACAAACGACGAGGGTCTTCTTGAAATCTAAGATGTTCCTCTGGTTAGAAAAGTTAAATTAATGCCATTTCATCATCTTTATATGAAAACACCAATATTTACTAATAGTAAACATTCTTTTATATTTAAAGCTATTTCATACTGCAAATAAATGTTTATATGAAATTATATATTAATTAACCAATTAACTTTTTAAATAAAAATTTAATAATAATAATAATAATAATAATAATAATAATAATAATAATAATAATAATAAAATAAATAATAATAATTTATTAAAATAAACAAATAATATAATCATACAAGGACAGTATACTACGGGTAAGAACAAATGAACAGACGGGGATAACATATTATCTTCTGGAATAGGCTTAATGTACACCAGATCCGAAAATATGAAGCTTCGTAGACTACATACATAATAATTATTATTAATATTGTATTATTATTTTTTATTACTATTATAACAAAAACAACAAAAATAATGACATTATGATTATTATTATTACGATTACGATGAATTATGATTATGATTATTATTATTATTATCATTGTTTTTGTTGTTGTTATTATTATTATTATTATTATTATTATTATTATTATAATAAAAATAATAATTATATGAATTTATTTAATAATTATATTGAAATTATTTTATTAAAATAACATAATAATATAATCATTAGTAGTAAAAGTTTGTTATTTCTATCCTGAAATTAATAATTACACAATCGCCACAAACATTTAAGTACTATTTTGTACAACCGATAGATTGGTACGCTACCAGCCCACCACTAAAACTAGAACAATACCGTTAAAAAAGTAATCGAAAGGAATTATCCGCACAACACCGAAATGTCGTACTGGTCTGTGTGTTTATTTACAAATAATATTTTCAGAGGGGTTAATCACGTGTTAATTTTCAGCCGTTTTATGCTGTTTATTACTTGTGTTTAACTTTTAAATGCCGCTCACTTTCCAGCCAAATCAGTAAAAAGTGATTAGCGTTTTTATTTCGTTCATATTCGCTTTATAGCTCGACTTTACTCGTTACGAATTTTCTTACCGGGAGCTGTTATTTTGTGATCCCGCTAAGGAATTTCGCAGCGAGTAAAGTTGAATGAGCGGCATTTAAACAAATAATTAAAAGTAATAAAGGGCATTAAAAGGGCGAAAATACATGTCTCGGCATGGACGTCGCCATCTTGACCATCTCGCGCTTACCACCTCTGATTTTAGATTCCGTATTCCGTATTCCTATTATAAAGTTAGGCGAACTATAGGCACCTAGTCTGTTCTTGAACTGTGTCGTGTTCTGAGAAAACTGGACATAATGCTTGTGCGTAAATTGTCATCCCAGATTAGCCTGTGCAGTCTGCACAGGCTAATCAGGGATGACACTTTACGCACATGCATTTTGCCCAATTTTCTCAGAACACGACACAACAAACCAAAAGCCCTGAACAGACATGACATAAAAGAAGAAGCAAAACATAAATTACTGATTTGTTAACATGTTTTGTTTAAAGTTTATTTTGAATGTGAAAATGAAAAATTTCACAGTCACCATAGCAACCACGAGAAGCAGTCACCATAGCAACCATGAGAAGCAGAACGGGACATGACACGATGGGGCGTTTTCGTTTTTGCTTAGTTAACGTATTATTTACAAATGCAGCAATTCCATTTATTCATTCGGACCTTCTCGCTGGAAATGTTTGCAACATTTTACTCGACTGGTTAGTCAAAACGTAACTACTCGGCCTATCTCGGAAATGCCGATATAAACTAACGGCGTGTTGGTAGTGGCTTTGCTAAACAGCCAAGCCAAATAAACAAGAGTTCAGTCCCTTTAATATACGTTATAGCCGGGAACCATTAAACTGCACAAGGTCATAAATCACCTGATTCGGAACAAATTGAACGTCACCACAGCAATAAAACGCCTACCAAAATGCAAATATCGCAAACATTATATACGGCTTAATAGTCTACTTACCTTCTACATGCGTACTTTCGCTCTGGTTAAATACATTCGTCAAAAGAAACATGTACATTGTACTTTCATTTTCCATGTATGTTGTATGTATTAATAAGTTAAACAATATTGTACTTACAATTCGGTTTTCATCTTCTTAATTCTCCGTTAAATCAATGTCAGCCTCAAATGTATCGTGTATGTTAAGAGTTCAAATGAAACACCATTAGCAGAAGACAACAACGACTGAATGCGTCACTGTGAACTATAATATTAGACTAAATAGAAACCGCCATTATACCCACATTCACATCGCTAATTTATGCCATGCTATGTTATATAACCGTAACGACGAACATCTTTCTACTCTAGTGCACATTTACGACCCCCGTATTCTGATTATAACCATACCACGAAAACTAACTAAATCTAGTTCCTAGAATAAAAACACTTATCGTAATTATCTCAATGACATACCGACAGTTTCTTTGTTGTATGTTTATCCGTAGAAGTATAGTTCACTGAATTTCCTACGTAGGCGTTTATTGACAAAAAAATGCACCCTTTACATGTTTATTTTAGTTTATTCCGGAAACAGATTTTGAAAAATCATATTTAAATCCTGTTAAGTAAATTAAGAGCTATATGATAGTCGCGAGAAAAAACTGGGGATTTCCAATATTCGGTTTCGGTCGAAATGACGTAGTTGAGATAACATTGTTTAATGTGGTTACACGGGTTGGTTTATACCCGAAATAGATCCATAGACGAATGTGTCACTGGTTTATAGGAGATCTATTTTTATAAAATTAATAGAATAAGATATGGGTGATTTCTATGAAATTGACTCTGATATAGGTTAGCATGTTTGTTTCGCTTTTGACTTTTAATAATTACATTATATACAGTATAACCTGAAAACGTGCTGATTACATGAAAAAATGTTAAATTGTTTATTATTTAATTCTCATTTATACAATAGAATTTATACCCATAATACATGATAGATGTAATTTAGAAATTTTATTAGTTTTTTTTTAAATCGCCCATCTTTAAGCGTGTGTTTTGTATTTTACCCGCATATACTACATAATTATACTGATTAATGTCAATTATGACTACCCCTTAAACTTTCTTGAATTATCTGTATATGGACAATGATTTGTCGACAATTCTCCGAGGAAACCAATTTTAAGTCTATGCCTTTTACGTTCACATTTATATTCAAAGCAGCATTAGAGAAACATACCCAGAAAATAACCATAGAAACACTCTACAACCAAAAATATAATGGTCTCATGTTTTTAGCTCCACGTAATATATGGGCATACATAAATAATATTAGCGTGATGTAGCTTAGAATTGAAGTTGTCGGAAAGTAAACAAACGCGTTTACTAAAACATTAAACATTAATTGTGTTAATATACATCAACATTAACATGTGAACAAGACCAAACTAATCAAATATATATTCCAAGCTAAGCGCTTTTACGTCTACGTACAACAAATTCACACTAAGAATACACCGCGAGTCCCAACGTATATGTTCGAATACAAATCAGCCTCGCTCTGTGAAAAGGGGGTTTAATGCATGTGCATAAATTGTCATCCCAGATTATCAGGACCGACACTTTTCGCCTAAACTGGATTTTTTCTAAGAAGAGACTTTTTTTAAACGAAAACTATCATAAAAGCGGAAAGTGTCGTCCCTGATTAGACTGTGCGAACTGCACAGGCTCATCCGGGACGACACTTTACGCACATGCATTAAACCCCGTTTTCACAGAGCGAGGCTCAAATATAACCTACCAGTCTCCATCCGTGTCCATCGACTGTGGTGTCTCGGGACTGGTTTTACATATCGTCCGTTCACCGTCCGTCTGCACTAGGGTCCCGCGCGAGACCAGTGGTGACGTCTTCGACACGCCCCTTCGCACAAGCGGCAACGTATTAACGTCCGTTCCACACACTATGGTACTCATGTTAGCTTTACTTGTTCGGTTTTCGTGTTATATCAGTAGTCACTTTTGTATAAATTCTGCCTTATTCTCAACGAAAACAGTTTGATTTAATTGTAAAACAACCCCACACAAAACACCGTATTTTCCTGGAGAGATATTTAATGATATATGAACTAATATGCTTAAATATAATATTGAATCAAAACCGAAACCACGAAAACCCTACATGTATACTTCCTTGCTGACGTTAGCAACGGAAACAGCATTTCTCAAGAGATTAACTCGAGTGTTTTTTTTTCGCGGTAATGTATTACTCGCAAGTCAATATAATAATGATTTATTCACTAAATGACTTCCAAATTTAGTTCAAATTTTACGCATGTAAACAGAACGGGTGAATTTACTCCGTGATTAAAAATAAAGTTGCGATAAGGCGGACACAAAATAAGTAAATAAGGTGTTTGTTTCCACCAAAATACAGAGTTGGTAGGTAGGTCGGTCAATCTTTTTGTCTTTCGTTAAACTTATTTAGCTGAATACAATTAAGCATCGCTCGGTGAAAAGGGGGTTTAATGCATGTGCGTAAAGTGTCGTCCCAGATTAGCCTGTGTAGTCCGCACATGCTAATCAGGAAAGACACTTCCCGCCTAAACTGGACTTTGCTAAGACACTTTCTTTAGACGAAAAATTCCATAAAAGCGGAATTGTCCTCCCTGATGAGCCTGTGCGAACTGCACAGGCTAATCTGGGATGACAATTTACGCCGAGCATTATTCCCTGTTTTCCCAGAACACGACACATTAATGTCAAATACGTATATAATACGAGCGGAATAATTATACGTTAGTTGTTTTGTCTCGCTTTCAATAATGACCCTCAAAACGGTACCAAAGTAACACTTGCGCACGTGCGATACAGTTTACAAAATATATATATGAGCCTCGCTCTGTGGTGTTTAATGCATGTGCGTAAAGTTTCTTCCCATATTAGCCTGTGTAGTCACAGGCTAATCAGGGACGACACTTTCCGCTTGTATTGTATTTTTCGTTTGAAGGAAGACGAAAATCCAGTTTAGGCGTAAAGTGTCGTCCCTGATTAGCCTGTGCAGTCCGCACAGGCGGACTGCACAGGCTTATCTGGGACGACACTTAACGCACATGCATTAAAACCTCTTTTCACAGTGCAAGACTCATATTAATTAATTTACGTTTCTTTATGCCAACAATGGCACATGCCTTTATAACATAACCTCATTTAGAATGTCGCCACTGTTTGACTCTCATATAGTTTCCTGTTAGGGTTTGAAGTTCATAGGAAATGCTCATCCCTGGCAGTTGTATAGAGAAATAACCAATTGTTTACACGTGCATAAGGGAAACGTAAAATAAAAAGGTGTTTCCACTAACCTAACCGACCTTAATTTAAAGTGCCGACCCGAAACGAGTTTTCGATAAATTTTGCTTAATTTGACCGTATTCACTTATGTTTGTAAAAAAGTTACAGAAAACGTTAGCAGGCGTCATCATTACCAACCGTTATTATTTTTGCGATGTTAACTAGTGGAACTAAATGACATTGTTTGCCTCTACAAAAAAAAAAAAAAAAAAAAAAAAAAAAAAAAAAAAAAAAANAAAACATTCTGCCTACACTGGATGTTCGCTTAGAAGAGACCTCCTTTAAACCAGAAATTCCATAAAAGCGGAAAGTGTCGTCAATGATCACCCTGTGCGGACTGCTAACACTAATCTGGGACGACACTTTCGCGGTTGCATTTAGCCCAGTTTTCCCAGAACTCTGCTCATATAATGTACATCACATTTCCTGATCATATATCTTTTGTTCTTTTCGGATTATTTCCGTTTTAATATGAATAGTGAGTCGAACGGAGGACTAGAGTAAGAGATACCCAGACAAACATATAGCCATACTGTACACCAAGTTTCATAACAAAAAATAAGTTACTAAAATATGAAGTTAAGTTCTATATCATTTAACAGAGCCCAGACACTTTTCACTTGTGGACAACACAAGGTCGTGCAAAATCGTCATACTAACTTGTGTCGTGTTCAGAGAAAACTGGGCAAAATGCATGTGCGTAAAGTGTAGTCCCAGATTAGCCTGTTCAGTCCGAACAGGCTAATCAGGGACGACAATTTCCGCTTTTATGACATTTTTCGTTTAAATGAAGTTTTTTCTTAGAAAAAATCCAAGTTAGGCGAAAAGTGTCGTCCCTGATAAGCAGACTGCACAGGCTTATCTGGGACGACACTTTACGCACATGCATTATGCCCAGTTTTCTCAGAATGCGACACACTTTGTAACACATGCCATGTTTCATCCTAGTATCATGAGTACTTGTTCTGGAGATTACAGAATCCAGTTTTGTAGATGGACGGATATGTGTCGCGTTCTGAGAAAACTGGGCATAATGCTTGTGCTTAAAGTGTCGTCCCAGATTAGCCTGTGCAGTCCGCACAGGCTAATCCGGGACGATACTTTCCGCCTAAACTAGATTTTCGCTAAGAAGAGACATCCTTTAAACGAAAAATTCCATAAAAGCGGAAATTTTCGTCCCTGGTTAGCCTGTGCGGACTGCACAAGCTAATCTGGGATGACAATTTACGCACAAGCATTATGCCCAGTTTTGTCAGAACACGACACATATTCCAACATGGAGGGACGAGGGCACACCTTCGGTGAAACACTGGTACGGTGCTAAAGGGAAACTATACATATTTTCATTGTCGTTCTTCTTATCGATGATATTAATACGCTTCAACTCTGATTAATCATTAAAAAGTTATCGTTAGAAAATGTAATTAATTTTTAACTACACAAATAACGACAACGATAAGTTTTGGCTTTTGATTGCTCTCGATTGTTTTACTGTAGGCGACCTTTGATTTGAGAACTTACGTATTGCGTTGCTTATTTTGGTGTCCCATACAAGGTTGGGTTGTTACTGTAAGAGACCTTTGATTTGAGACTTCACACGTTTCTTGTTTGGTTGTTCACGAGAAAAACGAAACCTGGTTTCCCATTCAGAAGTACATAAATAAATAAAAGTTCGTCGTTGGCGTATAAGTCTGAAACATTTGAAAGTTTGCCAGCGAAGGATAGCCTTATTCGTCAATAAAATTAAATTTTAATGGAATACCAATTTACGTTACATTTTTGCTTTTTATGAGGTTCTCTGCACTGCAACCCACGTGCTAACTTTTACCTTAGAAAACAGACATTCCATTTTCACGTGAAATATATATCTGCCTGTACTTCAATAGTATGAACGATAACTCTGTGTGGGGATTGTATGTGAGAGCATGGAACGACAACTCTGTGTGGAGATTGTATGTGAAAGCATGGAACGACACCTCTGTGTGGAGATTGTATGTGAGAGCATGGAACGACAACTCTGTGTGGAGATTGTATGTGAGAGCATGGAACGACAACTCTGTGTGGAGATTGTATGTGAGAGCATGGAACGACAACTCTGTGTGGAGATTGTATGTGAGAGCATGGAACGACAACTCTGTGTGGAGATTGTATGTGAGAGCATGGAACGACAACTCTGTGTGGAGATTGTATGTGAGAGCATGGAACGACAACTCTGTGTGGAGATTGTATGTGAGAGCATGGAACGACAACTCTGTGTGGAGATTGTATGTGAGAGCATGGAACGACAACTCTGTGTGGAGATTGTATGTGAGAGCATGGAACGACAACTCTGTGTGGAGATTGTATGTGAGAGCATGGAACGACAACTCTGTGTGGAGATCGAATATGAGAGCATGGAAAGACAACTCTGTGGGGAGATTGTATGCGAGAGCATGGAACGACAACTCAGTGTGGAGATACAATAGGTTTGCATGAAATGAAAATTATAAACTGTGTTTACAAATGCACCAGAAAAACTTCGTCTTCTAATGTCTAACAACTATTTAACGAATAATTATACATGTATTTGTTTACGTTTTGTTTTCTTGTCTATCCTTGTTATTGTAACACGCAAACGCGCACATGCGCACGTGTGTCTCCAGTCATAAATAACACTTCATAGGTACTTTATTTGGCGAGTTGCTCCTTAAGACAAACAAACGTGCTCATCTTAGAACTGCGTTTCCTCAAACGAACAAAACATTAAAGATAATATGGTTAGTTTAGCGAGAAACTTGAAACACTTGAAAGCGCCGAGGGCTTCGTTGTAAATTTAGGAAAAATAAATAAATTCCTGCTAAACCGGCATTAAATCAGAAATCTATTGCACGTGACGTAGGGGGTCTTTCAACACGCATGCGAGGTCACGATGGATAATCAAACTGCACATTGCGTTTATTTGGCACAGCATTCAAACACCAGAAAAGCAGGCCGCGTGACTTGGAACGTTTTTCGGGTCTTTAAACTTTTCAACCTTCGCGCATTTCCTTTATGTTCAATCACCCACCCATGTAGGTTCTTCAGCAGTGAAAGTATGAACGAAAGCCATACATCAGCAAACAATTAGGAGCCAGCAGTAAAAGGAGTTGAGGACAAAACATTTCGGGACACACGTACGTACGGATGGATATGTACGTACGGGCGGCCGAACGACTGGTATGTCTCCCACTTTGTGAGGTTATAATAAATAAATGTAAATGTATGTGATAACAATTGCATAAAAACGAATTGTATTGTGTAACGAACCCATGAACTCGCGACCTAATTTAAAAAAATGAAGAAACGCCAATGAATCGGAATTACATTCAAGAACACCATTTTACCATACCACACAAACGATACCTACCCCAGATAAAATATTGGTTAACAAGTTTAAAACTTATCAAGCGGAGAAAAACAGTAAATATTGAGATCACGTATACATATTCCACGAAAGATTCGTCAGTAATAGGAAAAGTATAAATAGATAATGTTTTTCGGTGAAGCGAACCGTTAAGTTGTAATTGCATGTGAAATAATAATATTATGCAAACCTAACAATAAGCACTCCTATGTTTGGATTTTTGTTACAATGAGCGCAATAAGGATTGTCAAGGTCAGATGCTCATTCATAAAATTTAATGGAATACATAAATGAATAATTTGCAAAACTTAACTTACACCCATCCAGATGTCACGCATTCAGTAATACTGCTAAGTGAGCTTTATGTATATGAGTTTTGGTGTGGGAAAACGGGGTTAAATGCATGTGCGTAGTTTCGTCTCAGATTAACCTGTGCAGTTCGCACAGGCTAATAAGGAACGAAATTTTCCGATTTTGTTGTATTTTTCATTTAAAGGAAGTAATTTCTGATCGAAAATCCAGTTTAAATCGAAAGTGTTGTTCCTGATAAGCCTGTGCGAACTTCACAGGCTAATCTCGGAGGACACTTTTCGCACATGCATTAAACCCCGTTTTTCCATAACGAGGCTCACATAGCTTAATCGCTAAAAGCGGTATAACTTGCTAATTATAAACTTTTAAAATAACTATCTGGCCCACTATTAGACATTGATATGTGTTAATTATTTGTTTAAATCTACCCATGACCTGAGCCAATCGTTTGGTTCTACTGTAATCATGGCAGAAACATAAAAGGGAGAGGTAATAATTTTTCGACATGTTCCACCATTCTGTCAGTTGTTATAATTTAAGGCATTTTGGAAATAATCTTAGCCAATCAGCCACAGCAACACATTAAAACTGAAAAGAGGCATATAGCGATATTTTGTCGTGTTACTGTGCTTTTTCATCGAAATGTTGAGGCATATTTCGCGGGAAAAAAACAGGTTTGTGTGGCATAAATATCTTTAAAATATATGGCTTTGATATCGGTTTTATTGGCAAAACATCAGTTACAGTATTGAGATCAATTTTTCTGACATATGTCGCAAATGTTGTTTACGCTTTGCGTTTCCGAGGTGTTTGAACACAATCCACCGTACATGTGTGCATGGTAATGATTGCATACGCGAAATATATTGTGGCATGAATATCATGTTTAAAGACGGTTCTTGTGTGCCTTAGCAGACACCATAGCGTTAAAAGGACGAATTGTAGACATGCTTTCTGCGCATGGACCTCGATGCCCTAATATACATAAACTTATTCCGTTTGACGAGACTGATCTAAGGCCTAACTGGAACGCTGGCTGATGTTAAACCCAATACTTAAGAATGCCAATCGTGTTCAAATTCGACCACTATACCAATTGAAAAATGATCCAGTACAAACATTTGTATTTGCAAAATGTTAGAAATATTATTAATTATAGCTCGTAACAAAATCGACACTTCAAATAAATGTAGATATTTATCAACACCTTTCATATTTTGAACTCTCTGAAATTTTACCAGGCGTAGAACATAGCACCGCATACGTCACAAAAGCACGAGAAAAAGTCGCTTTATTTTTTTTTTTTTTTTTCGTACGTATGTCAGAAAATGGAACAACAATAATTTCATGATAAAACGCAAATTGGCCACATAATGACACATACATATACGTATTCAATATTGGAACACAGTCTCTGATTATTCTACTAAATTTAGCCTCTAAATTCAAAATCGAAAGAGCGATGTACAATCATTTGTATTCGAGTTACGATATAAACAGAGGCCAGCAAAATGCGCAAACTAAAAATGCTTTTTGCGTCAATATGAATTTAACGAGATAGCTTGATCGTTAAAAGCGGTATAACTTGCTAATAATAAACTGTTAAAATAACTATCTGGCCCACTATTAGACATTGATATGTGTTAATTATTTGTTTAAATCTACCCATGACCTGAGCCAATCGTTTGGTTCTACTGTAATCATGGCAGAAACATAAAAGGGAGAGGTAATAATGTTTCGACATGTTCCACCATTCTGTCAGTTGTTATAATTTTAGGCATTTCGGAAATAATCTTCGCCAATCAGCCACAACAACACATTAAAACTGAATAGAGGCATATAGCGATATTTTGTCTTGTCAATGTGCTTTTTCATCGAATTGTTGAGGCATATTTCGCGGGAAAAAAACTTGAGAGATAAACACTTATCTTGATATTGCTACGCACGGTTCGAATAAGTTAATCTAATCTGTTTCAGCTATTGTTTTTAAAAATTAAACGCAAATATGTTGATCGTCCTACCAATTTGTTTTAAAAAAAATCATGTAGGATAAATACAATGGTATTATATCATCAACAAGCGTCGCTGGTTGTACCTTTTTTCAACTCGTCGGATAAATTCAAATACACAGTGACACTAAGAAAGTATTCTGTATGTGTGTTACTGAGCTGAGCAAGTTGATGCAAGTACAGGTTTAAGACATTTGATAATTGACACACATGAACAGTTGACCAAGTCATACATCTCAACAAGAGGTTGCGTCGGTAAACTTATGCAAATGAGTGGCTTTAAGTGCATTGATTTTAACTTTTGTTTCTGATTCTGATTTTTTTATATATGAAGATGCCCTTTGAGTGGCGTAAAGGACTGGACGGTGCTTATGTACATTGAGAAGTCTACAGGGTGAGTAGCTTATATATATATATCACATCATTCTATGAACGCACCACAATTTAAACATAACAATCTTTTCACGTTTCAAAATCACAATTGGTTTGCAAGAGAATATAAGAGAGAAACCACCAACAATGTGAATGAATTTGATCTTTCACAAGATAACCTAAATATTTTAATTATAGATAATAAACTCGGTTGTAGGAATTTACCTTTCAACTTATTGAATATGTCAGCACAAATTGTATAAACTAATTTATGGACTTCCATGAAAAGGTGACATGTAGACGTTAAATTGTGGTGGAAGCAGCCCCCTTTTTGTGACCATTATGAAGTTATAGCAAAGTGTTAGTTAACTATAAAGGAAAATTAAGTTCAAATTTGGCATAATTGGCATACAACTAATTTTAGTTATGTAAATATAGTTATACAATTAAGATAAAAAAATAACTTATTTTAATGACATAACAGATAATTATGATATCATTGTTTAAAACCTGAATTGAATAATAGTGAAAACAATAAATGTATTAACCGTTTTGTCAACAAAAGGAAACGTTATGTAAAGTTTTTCTGTGTAATCGTTTACTGAAGAAGGCCTTTGGCCGAAATATTTAATAAAAGAGTAACTTTTATAAGTGTTAATAATTTCCTCCCTATGGAGATCCAATATATAGAATAAATGTACATTTAGTTGAAGCCCAGGGTGGTATTACAATACAAATTAATGTGGCATTGCATATCATTATGTGAATTTTGAAATTTCAAATATGAATCATGTGTATATAATATTTTAAAATACCAAAACAATGCAAAAAAATAAATAAACAAATTAACAAAAAAGCCTCACCTATATGTGTTGCATGGTCCCATCATATTACCAAAGTCACATACTCCCCCATACGTAGACATGTATGCCATTTTAAATTAATGTATAAACCTTAACTTAGAGTTGAGTGTGGCACTGTACTAGTACTAGTGCCTTATATATTCATACCCCACTGCACAGTGTAGAACATAATTAAACCCATTTTTTTTAAACTAAATAAGGATAACAAGTGCGTGTTACTTTGGGGTATTTATGGCAGTTGATTATTGGGTAGCTACAGAGCCCAAGAATGACTATTAGGACTGTCATTGGGTAAAGGGTATTCTTGCTCTAATGCTGCACAAAACGAAACAAGGCTTTAACTAAGCACGAATAATAGCACCTTCAATGTGAGTAACTGATAAAAAGAAGTTTATGAAGAAACAACGTCAAATAAAAAACTACCAGGGATTTATTCACAAAACTCCTAAGGGACAGCTCCAGTAAAGTTCTGAAACTGTTATAACTCCTAAAATCTGTAGTTATTATTGTCCAAAATTTTGCAGTTAATAACCAGAATTTAACCTTTACTACATGGGTGTTTTTTTAGTTTAAACCTTTTTATTTCAGCTTGATTGCATTTACAGAAATTACTACTTATTTGTAACACTCGAGTCCGTTTCCTGGGCCTAGAACCAGTATTTGGTGTCTTAAGGGGAGATCTAAAGAACGCTCCCATAGTGGTGTTTAGAATTGATCTTCTTGGTAAACAATAATCATCTGGATTGACTCTGAATTTGTTACAGTTAACCCTTTGAGCGCTGGAACCGGATTTTGAAGGCCTTTGCAAACAGTTTGGATCCAGATGAGACGCCACAGAACGTGGCGTCTCATCAGGATCCAAACTGTTTGCTATTCCGATAGTATTCTTTGAAAAAAATCGAAGAAAATGCTAATTTTAGAAATTCAGCAGACGACATTTTAGCAGACGACAAATTTCCCGGCATGCAAAGGGTTAGATTTTCACTTCAGTACATGATACTGTTGCTTTTTTATGATTTCTTTATATCGCTGATGCCCATTGAAATAAAGAAATCATAAAGAGCAACAGTTATATCAACTCTCCAATAGAAAAGTGTTTAAAGAAAAGCGTTTTTAGAAAATAAATACGATTTGTAATATGCATATGATCTCAGTGAATATATACAAGTTTGCACCATTAAAGCTGTAATTTAAATTGGAGACTCATTAACAAAATGAAAGATATGGCAATGTCGTATTATTTTGTTAATTTTTATTGAACTCTTATTAACACTTAACTATTGGATATTGGCATTATCCTCTCTGGGCTGCTAATTCATAAGTTCTTTGAAAAAAAATAATTCAAATGCATTTTTTGTTTCAATGTAGATCTTTTCCTTGTACGTAATAAAGGGTAGCTCTATTAACTGCTGTTACCAAAAATAAGGTGCAGCTTAAAATCAATTCAAACAAGTACATTAAAAGCAATGAGTGTGAAGGCACTGTTAAATGTTTTCATTCATGAGTAATCAAGTATGTAGAAAATGCGCCTAGTTTTCTAAACTTTTCATATGATTTAATACCAATAAACAATTGAGTTGAGTTCTGAGAAAACTGGGCATAATGCATGTGCGTAAATTGTTGTCCCAGATTAGCCTGTGCAGTCCGCACAGGCTAATCAGGGACGAGACTTTCTGGCTAAACTTGATTTTTGCTAAGAATAGACATCATTTAAACGAAAAAATTCCTTAAAAGCGGAAATTGTTGTCCCTGATCAGCCTGTGCAGACTGCACAGGCTAATCTGGGATGACAATTTACGCACAAGCATTATGCCCAGTTTTCTCAGAACACAACATACTTAATCTTTGTTAGTTGAACTACATGAAATTTGAAGCCATACTTTATGGAGTCCCATGAAAAGGTTACATATAGAGGTCAATTTGGCGGGGCAGCAGCCCCTTTTGTTTGTGACCATAATGAAGTTTTTTTAACGTATAAAGGAATGGTGTGTTCAATTTTTGGCATAATTTGCATAAAAATGTTTATTGTAGTAATGTTATGCCTCTTCAGGCAACACAAATTTTCTTCAAACCTACCCCTTTTTTTTGCAACCTAAACCAGATTTGTTATACCTTGCTATATCGATGAACACTTGAGTAGATTTAAAATTGTGGATTATCAATCAAGTGAATATTTGTTACAAATAAAGTAAATAGACCCCGAAATAGCATATGCAATAATTCACTTTATATGAGCCTCGCTCTGTGAAAAGGGGGCTTAATGCATGTGCGTAGAGTGTCGTCCCAGATTAGCCTGTGCAGTCCGCACAGGCTAATCAGGGACGACACTTTCCGCTTTTATATAGATATTTTTCGTTTAAAAAAAGTCTCTTCTTAGCAAAAATCCAGTTTGAAAGAAAGTGTCGTTCCTGCACAGGCTTATCTAGAATGACACTTTACACACATGCATTAAACCCCTTTTCACAGAGCAAGGCTCAAATATATAACAATGCTAATAGAGTGCATGAGAATCAGGTTAATGTGTCCTGTCCAGATTAATTCTTTGTTATTAAACCAGGACTTGCAATATTTAAGTATGAAACATCACTTTCAGGAATTTTCACTAAATTTTAATCCAACAGATAAATAGCAACGAAAACAGTTTATTGACCTTTATCAGCTGATTTCCTTCCTAAAACATGTTACTGATAAATGCGACCCATTTATTATGACACGATAAGGCATTCTAAAAGCTTTATTTAAATCTGGAAACATGCTCTCGAGTCAATATTATCTAAAATGCGACAGCTAATTGGCTAAAACTAAGCAGAACATGATCAAGTAAAATATTGACAGTATGCGCTAGGAGACAAAATTGTTAACAGCGGAAGTTTCAAGGGTTAACATTGCCTTAAAAAAATCAAACTGCATTTGTCTGCATATAAGTGACTTTTTTGTTTGCTGGAATAAAAATCATGTATGCCACAAGTACTTGATGCAGAGAACTGGTTCTTGTGCACTGCATTTAACAATGAGATCTGTCTATGAAGTTTCATATTGATTGCTTTTGAAGTCAAAGAGTTATATACTCCGAAAAAGAATTAAGTATGAAAAAACAAGGGCTTTTTGTAAAACATGCATGCCCCCCAAATGGGCTGTCAATTGTAGTGGCAGCCATTGTGTGACCTTGACCTTTAACCTAGTGACCTGAAAATCAATAGGGGTCATCTGCCGGACATCATCATGCATAACCAATGTCCCTATGAAGTTTCGTGATCCCAGGCCTAAGCGTTCTTAAGTTATCATCTGGAAACCATTTTACTACTTCAGGTCACTGTGACCTTGACCTTTGACCTAGTGACCTGAAAATCAATAGGGGTCATCTGCCAGTCATGACCAATGTCCCTATGACGTTTCATGATATCAGGCCTAAGCGTTATTAAGTTATCATCTGGAAACCATTTTACTGCTTCAGGTCACTGTGACCTTGACCTTTGACCTAGTGACCTGAAAATCAATAGGGGTCATCTGCCGGTCATGACCAATGTCCCTATGAAGTTTCGTGATCCCAGGCGTAAGCGTTCTTGAGTTATCATCCGGAAACCATTTTACTGCCTTCAGGTCACTGTGACCTTGACTTTTGACCTAGTGACCTGAAAATCAATAGGGGTCATCTGCCGGTCATGACCAATGTCCCTATGAAGTTTCGTGATCCCAGGCCTAAGCGTTCTTGAGTATCATCCGGAAACCATGTGGTGGACGGACCGACATGTGCAAAACAATATACCCCCTCTTCTTCGAAGGGGGGCATAAACAGCAAAACAATAAAGGGCAATAACTCCAAAGTTATGTGGTCCACATAACTGATTATAATAACGCAGTATAGACATTTTTTTAAATTTTATTGTAAATTTATTGTAAATGTCACCATAACATTAAAATCTTATAATACACACTTTGTATTTTTAGTAAATAGGTATATCACAGAATGCACAACTATATATAAAACTCTTATGAATATAAAATAAAAAAATAACAGCAGTTTCAAAATTTGAATAACAATAATGACTATGAATAAACTAAAGTATGTATGCAAATATGCTTATGTACAGTACAAACAATAAAACAAAATAAAAATAGATGGACATTTACGGTAAACAACAAATTTTATGTAAAAGCCAGAAACTGAGCTGGTTTATGTTATCTTGTGGGACTAAAAAATACTTTGAAATCTACAAAGCTTGACATATCTGAATTCAAATTTTGCAGATCCCAGTATTGATTGCAAAATGTTAAATGCAATATATATGAATATTTACTTTAATATATGTGCTGTGTTCTGAGAAAACTGGGCATAATGCTTGTGCGTAAAGTGTCGTCCCTGATTAGCCTGTGCAGTCCGCACAGGCTAATCCGGGACGACACTTTCCGCCTAAACTGGATTAATTTCGCTAAGAAGAGACATCATTTAAACAAAAAATTCCATAAAAGCGGAAATTGTCGTCCCTGATTAGCCTGTGCGGACTGCACAGGCTAATCTGGGACGACACTTTACGCACAAGCATTAAGCCCAGTTTTCTCAGAATGTGACATGTATATAAACTAGTGATCCTGTATCCTGTACTGTAGACCAAGTAGCAATTATGTGAGTACAATGCAAACATAATTTAACCCATTTATGCCCAGGACTCTCCCATCCTTCGAAATTGGAACAATTTATTTCCAAAATTAGGGATGTCTACTATATTAATTTCTATATTTAGAATATTTCTTACAGAAATTCCTTTAAGCAAACAGCGACAACCCTGATGAGACGCCACATCATGCAGCGTCTCATCTGGGTCTACGCTGTTTGCCAAGGCCTTTTTTCTAGAGACTAGGCATAAATGGGTTAATTTAATCAAATATAAAATAAGAGAGACCTACATAAGCTGTGTGGCTTCAAGATAAACCAAGTAAATAAGAACAAGAAATATTGTTAAAAAAGTTATTTGTTGTCTGATAATTCAAAAAGCACCCAATACTCAAATTAATAAATTAAAACTCATGCTCCTCACTAATAATAAATTTATAAAATAAACATTTTAATTGAAAAGAAGGTGCTTAAACGTTCATATTCTATATAAATTAATCAATGATCTTAAAACAATATATTTAACATGATTGCAATCACTTAACCCTTTGAGTGCTGGAACCGGATTTTGAAGGCCTTTGCAAACAGTTTGGATCCAGATGAGACGCCACAGAACGTGGCGTCTCATCAGGATCCAAACTGTTTGCTATTCTGAAAGTATTCTTTGAAAAAAAAATCACAGAAAATGCTAAATTTTGAAATTTAGCAGACAACATTTTAGCAGACGACAAATTTCCCAGCATGCAAAGGGTTAAGATAATAGGTTTAAACAGGGGTCAAACGTCTGTGTACGGTAAAACTCTATATTAACTATAAACACAGTATTATGTGAATTTGGAATAAGACATCAAACTGGGAATGGACATCATTTAGGTGATTTTCTCAAACAAAACTATTCACTTAATGATCTGAATTTATTCTTGTAATATTTTATCTACTCTTCAAGCTTAATAAGCCAATTTTCCATGACTTTTTCATTAACAGTGATTGTAGTTTTTCATTTATACTGTATTTTTAAACTGTGTTCATGCGCCACATGGACACAGTTTAATTTTATGAGGATTAAAACAATCCAGTTTTGTAGTAAAAACAATTTAAATGATGCTTTTATATATGCAGGTATCTGTTTTATTTATAATTTGTCAAACTAAATAAATACAACATGTAAAACTGCATGGTATGCACTGTAAAAATAAAACAAACAATTTATTCCCAAATTGATGTCTTATTCCTTTATATATTCAATGATAGTTTATTAAAAACTGGCCATTGCAAACAATTATATCAGCCACATCAGAAAACATAGTCAGTACATGTAGCCACAAACATATTCAACAGCATATAAAACATTACAAAAAATAATACCATTGCATGTAATTATGCTAAAGGAATTACATTTGGCATTCTTGACGACCAAAAATAGTTATCCATTCATAGTGAAAAGTCCTTTGTCTTTGTTTAGAAGGACTTTCTCAAAGTCTTTAAGTCCAACAGTAATTTTAGTATTATTATATTNACACTTTGTATTTTTAGTAAATAGGTATATCACAGAATGCACAACTATATATAAAACTCTTATGAATATAAAATAAAAAAATAACAGCAGTTTCAAAATTTGAATAACAATAATGACTATGAATAAACTAAAGTATGTATGCAAATATGCTTATGTACAGTACAAACAATAAAACAAAATAAAAATAGATGGACATTTACGGTAAACAACAAATTTTATGTAAAAGCCAGAAACTGAGCTGGTTTATGTTATCTTGTGGGACTAAAAAATACTTTGAAATCTACAAAGCTTGACATATCTGAATTCAAATTTTGCAGATCCCAGTATTGATTGCAAAATGTTAAATGCAATATATATGAATATTTACTTTAATATATGTGCTGTGTTCTGAGAAAACTGGGCATAATGCTTGTGCGTAAAGTGTCGTCCCTGATTAGCCTGTGCAGTCCGCACAGGCTAATCCGGGACGACACTTTCCGCCTAAACTGGATTAATTTCGCTAAGAAGAGACATCATTTAAACAAAAAATTCCATAAAAGCGGAAATTGTCGTCCCTGATTAGCCTGTGCGGACTGCACAGGCTAATCTGGGACGACACTTTACGCACAAGCATTAAGCCCAGTTTTCTCAGAATGTGACATGTATATAAACTAGTGATCCTGTATCCTGTACTGTAGACCAAGTAGCAATTATGTGAGTACAATGCAAACATAATTTAACCCATTTATGCCCAGGACTCTCCCATCCTTCGAAATTGGAACAATTTATTTCCAAAATTAGGGATGTCTACTATATTAATTTCTATATTTAGAATATTTCTTACAGAAATTCCTTTAAGCAAACAGCGACAACCCTGATGAGACGCCACATCATGCAGCGTCTCATCTGGGTCTACGCTGTTTGCCAAGGCCTTTTTTCTAGAGACTAGGCATAAATGGGTTAATTTAATCAAATATAAAATAAGAGAGACCTACATAAGCTGTGTGGCTTCAAGATAAACCAAGTAAATAAGAACAAGAAATATTGTTAAAAAAGTTATTTGTTGTCTGATAATTCAAAAAGCACCCAATACTCAAATTAATAAATTAAAACTCATGCTCCTCACTAATAATAAATTTATAAAATAAACATTTTAATTGAAAAGAAGGTGCTTAAACGTTCATATTCTATATAAATTAATCAATGATCTTAAAACAATATATTTAACATGATTGCAATCACTTAACCCTTTGAGTGCTGGAACCGGATTTTGAAGGCCTTTGCAAACAGTTTGGATCCAGATGAGACGCCACAGAACGTGGCGTCTCATCAGGATCCAAACTGTTTGCTATNTTCCATTAAAGCGGAAATTGTCGTCCCTGATTAGCCTGTGTGTCTTATTTTATACACCAGTCAGAGGTATGGAAGGACAAGTGCATGTCTTGCTGGCTTTGCCCTACGTTGGCATAAAAATGCATCTTAGTCAGTATGCTTTAAATTTACCATCTAGCTCTGTAGGGGTCACAAGCTTGGTGACGGCCAAGTAGCGGTTCTCGCAGTCATGCAAGGCCGCAGCTAGAAGATGGCGAGGGTTCTCCCCACATCTGACTACCACATCGTGCCACGCGTTCAGCATGGCCAATATCTGGTCACCCATCTGTAGAAAACATCAACTTGCAGATTCAAATAATGCTGAGTGATGATTTGGCTATTGCATCATCTTTGACTTAATTAAAAGGTAGGAATTCTTCGTATTTTTGGAAAGATATGATGCAAGTAGATG
This sequence comes from Dreissena rostriformis, assembly GCA_007657795.1. Classification (NCBI taxonomy): domain Eukaryota; kingdom Metazoa; phylum Mollusca; class Bivalvia; order Myida; family Dreissenidae; genus Dreissena; species Dreissena rostriformis. The sequence continues at coordinate 44,427 of VMBQ01004855.1, forward strand.
CATAAAAGTAGAGAGCTTAAAAAACAATAGATTTATGTTTTTAATGCAGTTTTTAAGTTAAGTAAAATTAAGTATTTGACATTTCTTACATTGCGATAAGCATGTTTCAATCTTGCAAACTGAGCCTCTGTAAAGCCGAGATAAATTCTCAGCGTGCTGAACTCTGACCCTGAAAGAAGTATAGTTTGTGATGAATACTTTCTTTGAAAAGGCAAATTTTACTAAGAATTTATTAGGAAATACAACTTGTTCAATTCAACTTGTACAATTGTTAAATGATGAAGTTACAGTCTGGACAAGTTGCAAAGTGGATTATGGCCCTTGCCTTTAAGCTTATTTTCTCCGTACTCGGGGAACATTGTAGTTAACTTAAGAGGGTACTTTAAAGTAATAAACCTGAGTCAAGAGCGACCAATAAAGCAACGGTATTAGGTCTCTACAAATTAACCTAAGTCTATCTTTAGTGATCATAAAAAGATTAGGTAAGCATACCTATTCCGTTGCTTATTTCTTTAATGAGTCTTGGATCCATTCGTTGTCTCGGATCCATTCCTGACATTAATGTAGCCTTGCGCAGATTTTCTGTTGCTGAAACTAGCTATTTTTCTCTTCGAACCTTTAAATAACAATAGGAATATTAAGCAGATGCGTTCTCAATGTCATACAAAAAGTTAATATTTGACCATTAATAGGAGGCTTGTAAAAGATAATTATTTTATATAGACTTTTAGTTTACAAAGCAACAAAATATTTTGGGGCTTACATCTTCAAACAGAATTTTCTTGTAAGTTACAGAAAAAGGTCATAAAAAACTTTGTGACATAGAGCTTTAACATCCGAAACTCTGTCTTAAAATTTTCTGTTATGTTCATTAAAACAAAATAATTAAAGAAAGACATATTAATTTAAATAATGAAAACTATGAATAGTTTAATATGTACATGTATTTATAATATTACAGTCAAGTTACCATTACCGGATCAGTAGCATAATAAAGTTGTTCTGGTGAAAAAATATAAATGTTTTGAGACTTCTTTTACACCAGTTTGATAAAATATTACCTTTGCTTACTGATTCAGCAAATAGTCTTTTTTGTAAACGCAGGCAAAATGTATTTGTGATACCTTTTTTTCGCCACAGAATTCATGCATTAACGGATCAGTTGTAGCCATAACGGATCACATGATCAAAACCACTCATGGGGGCATCTAACACGCTATTTGAACTGTCGAAACACGAACTGTGTTGTTTACAATGACCAAGTTACATTGCCAGTTATAAATTATATTCATTTGTTTGTGTTATTAATTGTTTTCTATATGTGATCTTGTATCTACACTTTACGCATGGTGTTCTTGTGTGAATTATCTGTTGAAAATCCTAAAAAGATCGAAAAAATATGGGCATCTTATAAACCATGTAAATTTTTTAAATCATATCTAATCATAGATATATAACATGGAACATACATAAAACATTAAGATTGAGATCATTTATTGAAAGAATCAGCAAGATTTGCATATATTTTAATATAATATATTATCAATATGCATATTATCACGCTTGATCCGTTATTGCCCTAATTCTTCATTTCATGTAAGGTGTTGCAAAATCTTAAACACGAATCAAAACTGAAATGGACCTTTACAGACAGAAAGACTACTAAATGGCCTTTAAATTAATGCGTAAACTTCTACCTTTCCAACAGAGTAATAGCATGTGGCCGTGAAAAATTTTCAACCTCGATTTGGAAATGAGACGGAAGTCAACAAAGTCGTATATACATGTCACGACAGCAAGACATATCGAAATGTTTGACAACGAGTAGCTCAGATAACGTCTCAATCAATGCGTTTTAAAGAACAGGCCTTGAAGACGATGTGTGCAAAATATCATCTAAAAATGTCGACTATTTATCGCGATACACATTCTTGAACATCAAAGTGATCCGCTATGGGTAATGATCCGGTAATGGTAACTTGACTGTACTTATATTANTTACTTCACATCCAGTAAATGAAAAAGAGATACATGGGGTTAAAGTCTCAACAAGGATCCTGGACAACCTCACGCCACAAGAAATACGAGATCTCAGGGTTGTTTTTGAGCTCTTTGACACCAATAATGATGGGTAAGACAATTATTAGTGCTAGGTTTACTTTTGAGATGATCAGATGTATCATCAACTAGTGCTGCAACAATACGCCAAAAACCGTATTGCAATATATTGTCAGTTCAAAAACCCGTATTGCAATATATTGCAATAGGAAGTGACTACAGGTACGGATCCGTACCTCTAGAATCTCGTTCTAGGGGTACGGATCCGTACTTCTAGCCAAAACCACTGGGGTTTTGCTACAGGTACGGACCTCCCGTTTTCACATATTGTATGCCCTTTTTTATAGTTAAATTGTTCCACAGTATGTAAGATCAATAACAACAAAGTATTTACCTTAATTTTAAATCAAATTTATCCGCTCGGCGGGACTCGTTTGTTTACATGGTTCAGGTCAGCGATAATAATCGAGGAACACCGGTTATGGTATATAATTTATAATCTATGACTGAAAGTAAAGAAAGTAGAGAATCTATCCTAGTGTAAGGTAAAATATGGATAAATAAACTCTTTAATGAATAAAAATAGAAATTTTAAGAGAATTCTAAATGAAAATGGAAGTAATTTAAGAGATTATTAAATGAATAAAAGAAGAAATTTACGCATATAAAGGTTAGATACACATGCATCAACTTTGATTTGATCTAAATTAAATCAGAGTCCTATTTTTTACACTAGTAAAAAATATAAAGTTTAAAACTGTACGCTGTTAAAATCCTTTAGATTAAAAATAAACAGCTTTATGTTGACAACACTTGATAAATCGACCAATGTTAATGAATGTTAATGAATGAAGGCAACACAAAAAGAATATCGAGCAAAATCTAATTACAAAGCATGAGAGTGTCGTACTAAAGTGTAATTTGTACATATTTTACAAGAACAATAAGCATATATCATACATGTACATGTTTTTCTGTTGTTGTTTTTTTTCGTTTTAATTTTTTCCTGTACATATATACACAGAACAGTGCTAGAATATCAATCTTGGTCAAAGAGAACTGTCATACACATGTACATGTGTATGTTGAGGATTGCACAGGGGACACAAAAACGAATGTTCTAATGTTACACTATTTGACCGGTGCGCGAACGCCTGGTGTGGTCTTTTACAACCACCCATTCCCAGTTATCAAAAGACTGCACAGTCCACACAAAATCAAAACTGTTTCTTGGGGGCAGCTGATAGAGCGGCACAATGATAATGGAACCAGGATAGGCAGAGAGCGCAACCCACACACCTTGTCTCTAATGACTCTTCACTAACTTTACACGTCCAAATCCTAGTTTTCGCCTTTTCGATAATTGTCGTCACACGATCCCACGATGTTTGTTCAAAGTGACACTTAATAATGTCAAAATTATGTTCACTAGCTGCAGGATGAACTGTATCCGCGGTTACAGTTATACATGTATCTGTTTCCCGAACTAGTCTATCACCACTGACAGATTCAGTTGAAATGCTTTCATCCACAAACCAAGTAAGCATCCTTCATGACGTTCACTTTCCGAAATTTGGTCGAATGGAAGTAATGTTTTGGCTCAATTCACTTTTTTCTTCGGTAACCCTATGACAGTGTGCTCCGATCCTTTCGGACGACCGCGTTGTTTAATATTCGGAGGTAATTGAATTGCTCTTAAGGGATCGATGTTTATAGACTCTGTGAGATTGAACATCTACTTCAAACTGAACAATATTTTCATCCACTGGTATTGCTTGTTCAGTTTCCATTTCGTGCGAATCATCGTCCGACTCAGTCTCACCTACATGAGTTCCATTGGCGGATTCATCTGTCTGAATGACCACTTGTTCTGCCTCGTTAATGACCCCTAAATGATTTTCGGTCTGAATGATCACCTGGTCGCCATTTTCCCAGGCCTGCAGTAAAGTGTTCAGTTGTTCCAATTGTATGTCAAACACGGCACGAGTTTCCTCAGCGGCACACGATGCCAGTCACTGGGTAACATGTAAGGCGGCCTTGTAGCGCTGTTGTGATGTTGGTTTCTGTGTATTCTCTTGCCGCGAATTACTAACAGAATTTTCAGTGTGTACAATATTGAGAGAGTTCAAGTAGTGCTTTCGCGTCCATCGTNAATGAATGAAGGCAACAAAAAAAGAATATCGAGCAAAATCTAATTACAAAGCATGAGAGTGTCGTACTAAAGTGTAATTTGTACATATTTTGCAAGAACAATAAACATATATCATACATGTACATGTTTTTCTGTTTTTGTTTTTTTTCGTTTTAATTTTTGTCTGTACATATATACACTGAACTGTGCTAGAATATCAATCTTGGTCAAAGAGAACTATCATACACATGAACATGTATGTTAAGGGTTGCACAGGCGACACAAAAACAAAAGAATTGCTCTCAAGGGATCGATGTTTATAGACTCAGATTGAACGTCTACTTCAGACTGAACAATATTTTCATCCACTGGTATTGCTTGTTCAGTTTCCATTTCGTGCGAATCATCGTCCGACTCAGTCTCACCTACATGAGTTCCAGTGGCGGATTCATCTGTCTGAATGACCACTTGTTCTGCCTCGTTAATGTCACCTAAATGATTTTCCGTCTGAATGATCACCTGGTCGCCATTTTCCCAGGCCTGCAGTAAAGTGTTCAGTTGATTCAATCGTACGTCAAACACGGCGCGAGTTTCCTCAGCGGCACACGATGCCAGTCGCTGAGTAACATGTAAGGCGGCCTTGTAGCGCTGTTGTTGTGATGTTGGTTTCTGTGTTTTCTCTTGCAGCGAATTACTAACAGAATTTTCAGTGTGTACAATATTGAGAGAGTTCAAGTAGTGCTTTCGCGTCCATCTTCTTTGAATTAGCATCTCATCACAAATTGAAAGTTCAAGCATTGATCTTACCGCGAATATATGTCGACACGGCAACATGTACTGACCTTTGAATGTGCACGAACACGAGTCTGCCGTCGCTATTATCGTGGTGTTCGCCACCCGAAAAGATTCGTTCGCAAGTGCATTTATTTCGACACTATCATATTTCTGCAGCTCCTTCTCAACAACACTGAACGCGTATGGTGTTAGTGTTTGTCTTAAAGTCCTATTCTTACCTCCATCTGTACCGGAATATGTTACCGGAACTTTCACACTGGCTTGAGCTGTTTTGCCATCAAGTTCGGTGCGATGAGTGTCAAGAAAAACACACATATCTTCCGCGAACTGATCAAGTTTTGAATTCTTGTCCACTACTAGCTTTATTTTTTGGTTAATACTTTCTAGACGATTGTTCGTTTTGTTTCCTAACGAGTATGCTGTTGAAAGACCAACGACCCATTGATCCTTTATGGGATCCCAGTTTTGACAGAAATATGCGATTGCGGGCTAGAATTCAGAATCGATAAGCAATTGCTTGTTTGTGTCGTAGTCCGCTGTAGAGCGTGAGTAAGCAATTTTTTTGCAATATTTGTAATATACTGTCGCGCTGTGCACGGCTCACACCCATTTTCGCTGCGGTGACTTCCATTCGAAATGTTCTCAGCACGTGAAACAAACACACGCGAAGTGAAGCCCCGGTAAATTCTCTGGAAAAAACTTCACGCTCGACGAAGTCTTTGTCAGACATGACCGCTTTTACGTTCTCCCATGCCTGATTTAGGTCCTTAAACAATTGGACCATTTGTGTGATCATACCATCGGTCTCATCCGCTACTAACCACAGAGCAACAATTTCACTTTTCCCATTTCCATTTTCATCAAGTATCTCAGGGGCATGCGGAGGTCATTTACCTTATATGTCGTGTCAATACATACAAATTCGGGATATGCTTCGAATGTTTTTCTCATCCTTGCGTCCTGATAAAACAAACCGAGCATTTCATTATCCTCATTTGAAATCACATTGACAAACACACCGGGATTTGCATTCATGTGCTCTACTGTTAATTCTGAATCATTGTTTTTTGACAAAGTCTTTACGTTGTGGATATCTTTTAGTGTCACCACTTTGTCTGTTTTTGACATAACAGTTTTCTGTACCATTTTTTTGTTTGCCTTAACCCGTAACATTGAAGAAATATTTTCCTTTTCAGTGTTGAAAGCAAGAAAGGTAATATTTTTTGTCTTATCATAAGATTAAAAAAAAATAACCATTACAAAACAAAAACAGAGATCTTACGTGTGTTTTATTGGTATTCGAACTTATTCAAATATTTCACTAAACAAGAATAAAATGTTCACTGTGACTTAGTTTGCACAGAAGTGTAACAAAAGATGTTGGTGCACTAAATCGACCTGATTTAATTACATTTGATAAATTCTGCTAATTATAACAATGTGTAAATAATAACTTCCATATAAGCATTTCTATGATCGTCCAAGAACGAAACTTTAAATACTCCCATCCGCGAGACGACAACGCTTTCACTATGTACAGAAGCAGTAATAGATTATACAATATACCATAACCGGTGTTCCTCGATTATTATCGCTGACCTGAACCATGTAAACAAACGAGTCCCGCCGAGCGGATAAATTGCATTTGATTTAAAATTAAGGTAAATACTTTGTTGTTATTGATCTTACATACTGTGGAACAATTTAACTATGAAAAAGGGCATACAATATGTGAAAACGGGAGGTCCGTACCTGTAGCAAAACCCCAGTGGTTTTGGCTAGAAGTACGGATCCGTACCCCTAGAACCAGATTCTAGAGNAGACGCACGCACGCACTGACGGCAGCCATTTTCAATAGGGTTCGAGTCCTCACTAATATAAAGACACTGAACAAGTTCGAAAAGAATCCGATGAAAACTGTGGAGTTTTTGCATAAACAAGAAAAAGTCTTATGCACGCACCGACGCACGCACGGACGGACGACACCCGTTTTCAACGACACCCATTTTCAATAGGGTTCGAGTCCTCATTTATATAAAGACACTGAAAAAGTTTGAAAAGAATGGGATGAAAACTGTGGAGTTTATCGCGTAAACAAGAAAAAGTCAAACGCACGCACGGGTGCACGCACGCACGGACGGATGACACCCATTTTCAATAGGGTTCGAGTCCTCATTAATATAAAGACACTGAACAAGTTTGAAAAGAATCGAATGAAAACTGTGGAGTTTATCGCGTAAACAAGAAAAAGTCTAACGCAAGCACGGACACACCCACGGATGGACGACACCCATTTTCAATAGGGTTCGAGTCCTCATTAATATAAAGACACTGAACAAGTTTGAAAAGAATCGGATGAAAACTGTGGAGTTTATCCTGTAAATAAGAAAAAGTCTTACGCACGGACGCACAGACGACGGAAACCACGCCATGACATAAGCTCTCCGGCCTTTGGCCAGTAGAGCTAAAAAACAATGCAAGATATTTGTTTTCAATGTTGCTATTTCATATACACAATTGTACAATGACCAAAATCTTTAAAAGAAACAAACCAACAAACCTTTGCCCTCTCTGTCCGCTAGTTTCATGTTGGCTCCTTTCTCCGCCAGCTTGGCAAGGCAATCTACATGTCCATATTCTGCAGCTCTCATGGCAGCCGACCGCCCTTTGAAATCCACGACATCAGGATGAGCACCAAGCCCCAGCAAGAACTCAATCATATCATCATCATTGGCCTTTGCAGCTACCGACAGCGCCGTGTGTCCCTCATTAGCATCATTATAGTTTATCAGATGAGGAACCCCTTGTAGGGACATCTTCTCGATCTGGCTTTTGTCTTTGTCTCGGACACATTGTAACAGTTTACAGACCTGTAAGGTCTCAAGTCTAGTTTGGGCTAGAGGCATTCTTAGAATTGTTCAATGACTACCTGAAATTCAATCAAAAACTGACTGCTTGATTCTTAAAAGCCAAAACGTCAAACAGGGACTACCCTAGGCCTTAAAAATAGGGAGAAGTGACTTCTCCTTTTTTCTGAAACAGGGAGAAGTTTGGAAAATCAGGGAGAAGTTTGTGCGAACAATATCGGCTTAAATTATTCAAAAACAAAACATGTTCATTTCACAACTTTTATTATTTCTATCATTATACTATGTTTATATGTAACAACAATAAGTTCTCATTAAAATCTACTTCATCATAACACATTTAAGTCATTTAACACATTTAAGTAATTTAAGATATGTACCGGTAGCACCTTTTCATCACATATTTGTCGTCATTATATTATCATCATCCCTATGACTGCTTTTGTAAAAAAAAACACAATCTTAATGCATGGAAATCTAGTATCAAGTCCATCATCATCAAGTACAAACAACTCATATTTTCAAATTTAATTACATCCTTTCATGTTAATATATTCTTGTTACAAACTACTTTTACCTAATTTTGTATGATATTTACAATTTAAAGTGCGACAAACACCTAAATTATGTCAGCCAATTTCGAGCTTGCGTCCAATTAGAACCCTCATTTCACTACTGTTATTTTAATTAGCAGCCCAAATGCCCGCTGTATCCGTGACTTCTGTCACAGACAATTGGCTTTAATAAACCTACCGCACTAAACGGTCCCTACGGTATAATTCTCCACGAAAAAATCGTGACAAGTTACTAAGAAGACTGATGATGAAAAGCGGGTGTAGATTTCCTCGTGGATATTGTGCATTTCATGCATAGTTCAATTTGTAATCGAAACACACTTCAGAATTTTAATGTTAACGCGACGTAAAAAAACACACTAAACCGTGCTTATGTATATTTTGTTTACCCTTTGTGTGATACGATTAAAAGCGCGTGAAAATTATACGGGACGTGTACAGAAGTCACGTTATCCGCATTGAAAGCGAGTGTGTATTGATTTTTTTTTTTGTATAAAACCTAAATTAAATACAGGAATCTGAGCGATGACAATTAAATAAAACATCTTAATGATTTATGTATGTACCCACAAAAATAACAATGTTCTAAATGGAAAATCATTGAGATGAAGTAATTGTTTGCACTACATCGATACCGAAACGTTAGTTAACTCGCATTTGTTCCAGACCCACGTGGTCTTGTGTAATAAGAAGCAATGTGCACATATTAGCTAGAATTTCCACTGTGTAAATGTTGTTCACTGAGTGAGTGTTTTGATTCGATTGATCACTACATTTTGAATAAGTTTTGATTTGTATGCGTTTACTTAAATAATAGCACTAAGTGGGATTTACAATGAAGCCTTTTACGTATGGATATATCAAATTATGGATATAAGCACTGCGAACGGGTGAGTTAGTTTCCGTGTATATGAATTATGAATTAATGTCTGACGAAATAAATTGCGAATTGACCGAAGAATGATTGTGTAAGAGTTTTTTTACACGAAACAAGTTAACAGTAGAAAATACTAGAGTAAATCGTATTCATATTAACGGTTGGTCAGGTGTTGCGCGTGTAATTTTTTTGTGCATAAATACATAGTCATAACGACGACTTACAACGTCATTTCATCGCTTAGGTAAACTACTGCATATGTATTCATAATGCACACGTTCTCATTGGTTACTATCACTGTGAATGTACCGCTTAACTCCGCCTTCAAGGCGGAGTTCTAATTGCGGTTTCAGAACAGACAATGATCAAAATTGTCGGCGAAATGACACTGGCTCGTCAATCAATTATCACGTAATCATAAGACAAGTAACGGCACGCGCGAAGAGGCACGAGTGTGTTGTTATAGCAACCAATATTAAGCAACTGCTTTGTCACGGTCAATTAGCGCTCCGTGCGGGGGGTAAATTGTGTAACCGTTAGATAAACAACAAACAATAAACTTGCTAATCGCCTGCGGGCGGTAGCACGCCTTAGCAAAAATAATCGGGCGGCTTGTTTTCGCTTTTCCGGTCTTTCTTACTAAAAAAATCGGGCGACTTGATCTTCGCTTTTCTGGGCCGAAGGGCGAAATCCCGGGCGTAAGAGCGAAATCGTCGCTCTAATCGCCCGTAGGGTAGTCCCTGCCTAGAACGAGATTCTAGAGGTACGGATCCCTACCTGTAGTCACTTCCTTATTGTATACCATTACCAGTCCATTGTTTCGGATGTGAAAAAATCGGACTTAAACCCCAGTTTGTGTTGAAAAGTATAACCGGTAATTTCATCACAGTAAATTTCTTATGATAACAGATTATTAAGTGAAAAATATATAGGATCTGACATGAGTTGTCATATCATACCATATTTTATTAAACGAGTTCAGGAAAGTTTAATAAAATATGGTATGATATGACGAGTGTCAGATCTTTTTTATCACATGCTTTTAAACTTAATAAAATACATCTTAATTGACCAAACAAATGCTGATAGATCCAAAGGTGTTGGGCGTGTGGCCAAGTCACTTTAACACTTTCAATATGTCATAAAACAATTTTTTTTATCTTTTTTTCCTGATATAATATATATATACAAGGAAGGTATCTCTTGACACAGAAAAATCACCTCCATCAACATTTTAAGCGATTAATTGACTAAATGGCGGTCGATTTTCATAAACTATGTACCATTTTGTTTGGAAAGGTTGCCTCGTGACGAAAAATTACCACAAACGGCTACTTGCCAACATAAACTACAAGAAAACACTTGTCGAACTCGTTGAAATGCTAGGTCGGGGATCGACAGAGCGATGTTCAGTGCCGATTTTTTCGAGAGTAAAACTATCAAAATACCACAGCTACTGAAAATAATCCACATGAAAATTATACTTTTTTCCCCTTTTGGGGGGAAAAATTCCCACTGATTTTGTTTTTGATTTTTTTTTATAGAAAGACATGTCTCATGATTATTATATCTCAATTCTATTTGAATTTAATCTTGTCAAACATACTAACTTATGAAAAAAAGGAATGAATATAGTGCGAACATGTACAAATGTAATAATGAGAGAGTAAGTAAAAAATCCCCCAAAAAAGAAACACCGCAAAAATTCCCCCTCATGAGGGTAGCGACCTGCCTCCCCTAAAATGGATTGAGGGCCCTTGAATGAATATGTGGTTTATCCCCATCTGTACATGCATCTACCAATAATGTCATTTAGCTTCTGCACAAGAAAATGTTTGTTATCTTCGGTTCTTGTTGTATTAGTGAGATTTATATTAGTATTCTAGCAAAGCATTCCCGACCCTCGGGCACCTATAGGTTACCTTTCAGGGCCAAAAAACCCTTCTTTCATGTAGCCAAATATCGGCTGCTTCCCCAACCGAAATAACCACTTTTTTTCCCCAAATGGAACTCAAAAACTCCAATTTGAGGGGTAAAAAAAAAATATAAAAAAAATCGGAAATTGGGACGGGTCCACTTGGGGATCTAAATCCACAGTCAGTGCAAGTTTGTATCGGTAGAGAATCTGTACCTTCCTAACTTTGTGGCCACCCAATATAATTTTTTTCATGTATAAACTCCATTATCCAAATGAAATACAAATTTCTTATTTTCCCCAAATAAGAAAAAATCGCGCTATTTTTCCCCTAAAAAAGGCTGAGGCCCCTTCCCCAAAAAGGGTGTTTTGGCCCTGCCTTTATATGTATTCATGATAAAATCCATGTTGCAGAGTGATAATGGTTGCTGTGGTTGCCATCTAGATCAGTTATCACCATCCTCACTATGAATTTAGAAAGTGCATAATAAATCTTACGTATATACAAAAAAAAAGTAACAAAGTTGTTCCGTTTTATTCCATAAATTTATAAAGTCAACCTAGTCCTTGTTCTGTAAATCCAGATGTATACGGGATTCATAATATTTTTTTTGAACATTTTCTTGATCCCATACATTCCTTTTTAATCACTGCAGTATGGTCACTCATTAGGAACCTGGTATAGCAAATTGTTATTAATCAAACTGTGCCAAATTGTTATTTTGGCAAATCCTTACTTATTCGGTTTCCATAGTTCACTGCTTAGAGACCAACATGATTGCTCCTCCCATCGAAATTGTCTAGTGAAATGCTCAAGTTTACAGATAAAATACATTCACCATGTTGTTTAACATCCCAATTATAAATAGTTTGCAATTCATGTGCAGCAATAATTCCAAAGAATAACTGCTTTCCCTGTCTATTTGTTTTTAAATATACTTTCAGGATGCATATTTGAAAATATAATAATATGTAGATGATTGCCTTGTATTGGAATGTCTCTGTATTTCTACGTTCAATATGTTTCAGCTCTCAGTGTTCCGGTCGGATCCATGTTATGCTGGCCAGTGCCCCAGGGACCAGTCAAAAACTGTGAGGAAAGTGTTGGAGCATGTAAGGAGGTTTTTGTAATGTTCCAATCAGCTAAATGTACCATTATCGTGACAGTGTAACTTTCGTCGAATTTGACCATTCCGAATCTTAAAAAGTATATATTTTTCCCTAATGAAAGCCTAGAATTCTCAATTGATTTTTTTTTTTTTTTATTCAAACATGTAGTTCATCTCCCAATCATAGTCCACAAGTCTCTGCAAAGATCACATTTCCAGTCAAATTAATTATCTTCAATTATCTACATGTTTTCTCCCAAATTGTTGCTCACCTCAAAATTTTATACCAAAATAATTTGAAACTAGAAATGGCGCGGCAGAGGCCGACGCGTATCCCCACACCAAATGTTTGACCTAGATGTGCCCCAGGGTTGGTAATGGGGCCATGCATAGTCGAGATTGACCGTATTGTCATAGAGAAGTTCAGTATCAATTAGAAGTGAATTGGTGTAGAAATGAAGAAGTTATAGTAAAGGCAATTTTGGGTGGGTGTGACCTATGTGGGCAGGGCGCCCCAGGGTTGGTAATGAAGCCATGCATAGTTGAGATTGACCGTATTGTCATAAGAGAAGTTCAGTATCAATTTGAAGTGAATCGGTGTAGAAATGAAGAAATTATAGTAAAGGCAATTTTGGGTGGGTGTGGTCTATGTGGGCGGGGCGCCCCAGGGTTGGTAATGGGGCCATGCATAGTTGAGATTGACCCTAATGTCATAAGAGAAGTTCAGTATCAATTTGAAGTGAATCC
>VMBQ01004855.1:59957-82934 GCA_007657795.1 Dreissena rostriformis
CTGTCTGTCTGTCTGTCTGTCTGTCTGTCTGTCTGTCTGTCTGTCTGTCTGTCTGTCTGTCTGTCTGTCTGTCTGTCTGCCTGCCTGCCTGCCTGTCTGTCTGTCTGTCTGTCTGTCTGTCTGTCTGTCTGTCTGTCTATCCGGCATTCAGTTTCCAGTTTTTGTTTTTCCTACAAGCTTTCAGATATTTACCTGATCTTTGGTATGAATCTACCTGCATGATCTTGGACTTAATAATTTTCTCTAAAATAGCTGCGGTTTGGCATCAAAGACAAACAGAGCTCTTGTTTAAATTCCAGTAGTTACTACTGTAATGGTTTTATATGGTTGATTGATTTTATTTCACAAGTTTGTTGCCACATAGTTGAATTTCCAAAGTACTGATTTAAGATTTTATAATGGTTGTGTATTTATTAGGGATGGCATCGAATGCCTATATCGGTATTTGAATATTCGCAAATGCATTCAATCGAATATTCGAATATTCGCATAAAACGGCTGGATTGATTTAACTTATATTACTCAGTTTCGTATCCAGTAGGGATATAACATATAAATTGACACTGAACTACAATTGAATATACAATTGTTGTGTTGAGAAATAGAAAGAAAATGTAGCTTAATTTTAAAAACAAACTATGAAAAAGCCTATTTAGGCGAAATATCTCCATTGTTTTGTAAGTTATATCCGTTTGCTGAATATGAGGCTGTTTATTAATGTTGCTATCGAATAATTGTATCGCTGTTGGCTAATACTATGACCGATATTGTAATCAAGCACAAATAGAAGGCAAACATCATGTCATACAATTTTATTTGTATTTTAAATTTTAAAGTAACAATAGCATGTATGTATATATAAAGAAATATATCAATAAGGCATGCAAAGTACACCAAATATTCAAGAACAAATATAAGGAAAAACATCATGTCATAGAATTTTATTTGTATTTGAAATTTTAAAATAACGATATCATGTACGTTTATAAAAAGAAATATATCATATAATGTCTGTTCAAACTGTGATCACATAAACTAAATTATTATTCGCCAGTCAATTGAAGCCCTTAATTGGCACCTAATTGACAAACAACAGTTCGGGCCCTTTCTTAGAGTGTGTATATTGCATTGCGCAATTTGATTAATTCATACATTTTAATGGCTGTTCATACTATGATCACAGAAACTTAATTATTATTCGCCAGTCAATTGAAGCCGTTAATTGACACCCCATTGACAAACAACAGTTTGGGGCCTTTCTTAGCTTGTGTATATTGCATTGCGCAATCAACGCTGCGTTATCAGTTTGACACGAAGAACGTCACATTTAACATGTTAATCCCAAATTATTTTGGGTACCAATTAGTAAGCGGATCGCAGGTCATTAAATATTAAGGCAATTACGTTTGGAGAAAAAAATGCGAATATCAATTCTGTTATTTGAACACTGACCATTCAATCGAATATTCGAATAATTTTGCCATCACTAGTATTTATCTTTCTTTTATGGCCCCCAACACTTGAAAATGTGGTTGTAATATATTTCTTTGATCTTGTGGGTTGGCTGTATGATCAAAAGGTCGATCAGTCCATACACCATTTAATGTTCCACATGATATCTAGAGAATGCTTTATCCTACAATAATTTGAGGTTGTATACTGGTTACCTGGACATAAAGGATGACACCTATTGATATTAAGGTCAACAGGTTAAAGGTCAAGCTCACAGGGGCTGGTAACATTTAAAAATGTTCTACTAAATATCTTCTGTATGTTATTTCTTAGGGTCCTGATTCAGTGTGCCTCGCTGACTACTGTGATATTTTCCGCTGTGACGTGATATCAGGTCGTGTTGACCCGACATTCTGGGACACTGCACTCTGCATCGAAGACGACATGGTCGAGTTGGCAACAGACTGTCAGGTGTGGTCAACATGGTTTCCATGACCTTTATTATCACATTTGATTTGTTTATTGTTGTATAATTGCCTATATTTAAAAAGAAATTGTGGCAGAAGGAAAAATTTTAGATTTCATCATGTTTAAATCATTAACTCACAGAATGGCTGATCTGGTGTCATAATTTATGCTGTATGTGTAAATGTTTATAGTTGAATAATAGACTCTTATGGTCAACACAGCCTTCTTACTCAGATATGTTTATAGTTATATTATAGACCATTACGAAATAAGAAATTGATTTTGGTAATTTGTAGAGTGCATTAAGTATTGATCATATACTCACAAAATGACTGAACAGGAGTTATAATTTATTGCTGTATGTGTTAATTTGCCTAACAAGATGTTTGTTGATCTTCGTATATCCATTATAATGATTCTCTGAACTCAGTTTAACTTTTGGGGATTGTTTTGCATCTTTATGATGCACAGGCAAACTTGCCTTCAATGTAATTTCATATTGCTCAGTGCTCCGTTTATAGTTTTGTATCCATAAAGGAGTCCCAATTGTCTTCTGTATATATATGCGTGTCTGTGACCATGTTTGTGCCTCCACCTTTATGCGTGTGTGTGTGCAAGATTGTCTGACCTGTAACTTTGTCATTCATCATGCAATTTCAAAGTTACTCATTAGTACCACAAATGTTAACCAACGTAAACGATGCATCATGTGTAATACCAGTCTCTCAACCTCAAAGGTCAAGGTCAAACTGAGAGGTCAAAGGTTTAATTTGGCAATTACAAAGCTTGTCCGGACTGCTACTTTCCACAAAGAACCACCATGAAGAAACTGCCTGTATTGTGTAACTCTTGTCGCCTACCTTTAAGGTGAAGGTCACAGTTAGAGATCAAAGGTCAAATTTGGCATTAAGACAGCTTGTCTGGACTGTTACTTATTTATCATTTCTCATGCAATTTAAAAAAAAAATTGAGACAAATTTCCATCTTTGAGAACATGGAGTGTGGCATGTAACACCAATCTCTCTACCTTAAAGGTCAATGTCTCACTAAGCTGTCTCAAATTTGGCTATAAAACAGCAATTAAAAAAAATAATACTAATGTCCACCATGAGAAGGCAATGTGTTGTGTGTAACATCTTTTTCGCTACCACAAAGGTCAAGGTCAAACATGAAGGTCATAGGTTGACTTTGCCCATTGAACAGATTGTACACACTGTAACTTAATCATGTGGTGACAGAATGTAATGTGTAATTATCATTTCCTGCATATCGAGCTCAAAAGGTATATTTTTTCCCATATATTGTATTTAAAATTTCCCTCTCAATGAAAGCTTTTTTTAAATTCTAAATTTGGACAAACATTGACAAAGTTTGAGGCAGTTTTGTATGTTCCCAGCTATTTTCATCAAATCAAGTTTAAGTTTAATATAATATAGCATTTGCAACAAGTTATTTGATTAATGTTGTATAACATAGTAGAATATTAACATGTTACCATTCTTTTCAACAAAAATATAACTCCCCTTTATCTTGAAAGTCCCCATCTGAAAGGCCCCGCCAACTGTCTCCCAAAGGTGAAAAAAACACTGAACATAAATGTCAGATGTTAAATTTTGCAATAAAACAGCTTGTCTGAACAGTAACTGTAGCATTCATCGTGCAATATTTAAATAAATTACCACAATTGTTCACCATACGGAAAAGGTGTGTCATTCCTTAAGCAAAGGTCAAGGTAACATGGCCAAAGGTCAAACAATGTGCATGGTGAATTGTGTTAAATGATTACTAGCATTATTGACAATGGACCTGATATGTTGCTGACAGGCATCTATTTTAAAGCATACATATTAATTTAAAAATTAAGTGGTTTCTAGTGTTTTTTTATGTGGCTGCTTTTTTTTTGTTTCCACAGGAGGTCTTCAAGAGATGTTTCAGAGAAAAACTAAATTCAGGACCCGTTTTTGATGCTATTAGTAAGTCTGGAATTTATGTACTTTAACGTACATACATATATGTTTATGTATGAGTTCTTTTCTTATGAGGTCATAGACATCAAGCAAATATGCCAACATAATAAAATAAATGTTTTGTGATTTGTTTATATGTATTTCACAATATGTTTTATTGCTGTTGTTATAAGAATGCAAACTGTTTGCAATATTTCTGTTAGCTGCATTCTTTCATTATACTTTGCTTTCAACTGCACTTAGTCCAAACTAATAATAAATCTATATGGCTAAAACAAATATTGTGATATTTAAAAAAAAAAAAACAGCTCCTGTCTGATACATTTAAGGGAAAGTTAGGGAACTGGCTAATGTACAGATTTTGTCAAAGATGGATTTCGGCCATATTTTGAATGTGCAAATCCCCAGTAAATGTTGATCTTTTTGTCTTATAATTAGTGCCAGTTTTTGTTTTTACCATTTTATGCCTGTTATGACATAGTTAAGGAGTACACAATGATGTTTGGTTTCTCATTTGCAGACAAGACAATGTCGATGGTGTGCTCTTCATTGACATGCAGTCGCTACTGGTTCACAGGGAAGGTTGAGGTAAGGAAAAAATTAACCATGGTCTTGTGGTAACACACTGGCAACAGAACTCAAGGGTTGCAGGTTTTATCCCACACTATCCGCAATGTCCTTAGTATTATTTTTCATTAGACATTCAGCAAAGGTGCAGTGTACAAGGTGCTTCATACCAGACACTTAAAAACCCCAAGATGGTCTCATGAACCAAACCTCTCCTGTATTGAGCACAATATCCTCCTTAACCCAACTAACGGGTCTTCTGGGGTCTTTGGCCATATTGGAAAACTCCTTGTGCACTTGAATAAGTGTACTTAACATATGAAGGGAACTGCATGTGGATACCAGTTATGGTTGCAACTGAAATTTTAATGGAAGAAAAGATTGCCTTGTAAAGAGAAATCTAGGTTTGTGTGAAGTAAAGTACTGGAACACTGCTTAGATTACTACATGTGTGAACAAGTAATCATGGGAATTAAATTAATTTCACCAGCCTGACGAAATTTGCTTTACTGCAACTAGAAAGTACAAAGCCAAGCTTATTAAATGGGGTGTTTATTTCATAAAAAACATTTGATTGGATGCAATATGCTTTTTTAAATAAATGTTTGCAGAAGTATGTACAGTGATTTAAAAAACTAAGTTTGTGTTTCAAACGCAGTGTTAAGATTGATGAGGTGGATGGTTATGTACCATGGTTGCTTGGTAGGTTGCTAGGTAACTGCCGCCCCCTGTGTTGTGGATGATGATGTACCATGGTAGCTTGGTAGGTTGCTAGGTAACTTCTGCCCCCTGTGTTGTGGATGATGATGTACCATTGTAGCTAGGTAGGTTGCTAGGTTACTGCAGTCCCCTGTGTTTCCAGGAGAACCAATGGCTGATGCTGTTGAAGACATTCTGTACTGTGTTCCTCATTGGCAGCCTCATCATCTACTATTTCCTGGCATACCATCACTTCTTGTAAGTAGGATTCATATTACATATGAGCCTTGCTCTGAGAAAAGGGTGTTAAATGCATGTGTGTAAAGTGTTGTCCCTGATTAGTCTGTGCAGCCTGCACAGCCTAATAAGAGATGACACTTTCTGCCTAAACTGGATTTTCGTTAAAAACATTTTTAAATGAAAAATAAAATTACAGCAGAAAGTGTCGCCCTTGATAAGCCTAAGCAGACTGCACAAGATAATCTGGGACGACACTTTACACGCATGCATTGAAGCCTCTTTTAACAGATCGAGGCTTATATGTAAAATACCTTAAAGCATTTAAAACTACAATTGAAATAGGGCATACAAAACAGAAACATCTTGAAACCTGGCATCCAATTGTTTTTTAACAATATGATATACAAGGGATGTACCTTAAGCATGGAAATTGTAATGCAAATTACAAAATTTGGTTTTAATCCTTGTTCAGACCAAACAATAACTATCACCACCTGAGATATAAATGCAAACATTGTTTTCAAATAAATTCATTATCACTTTTATTTTCTGTTATACAACCTTGCAATCATTTTCCTGCATTATTAACTTTAATATGCTGATAAATATGATAGTTTAATTTGTCATGCAAGAGCTCAATTAATCAAGGTGGACAACTTTTTTTGAGAGAAATGTATTCCATATCTTGGGGAATAGGGTTCTTTTTTCAGCTTTTCTCCAACTTTGCATTTGAAAATAAAATATTCTACATAATAAATTATATGTATCAAACTTAGTATATGGTGTTTCTACGTTACAAAAAGAGCTTGTTGTATATTTCAGTTCAGAGTCTCTATTCCTAGTGGACAAGCCAGTACCTCTACATCATGGCAGCTTATATGAGGCAGAATATTATCCCAAACCTTACAAGCGTAAACGGCTTCGTCACCCTCCGCCTATTTAACAGTCCCAATGATCTCATACTGATGTGCAATAGAACTATGCAGTTCGTTGATGTATTTATTCATTTGTGCAGTATCTCAGTATTTTGTTTATATCCCTGCAACGAAGTAGAGTGGAGGTATACTGGATTCATCGTGAACGTCTGTTTGTCCGTAGACACAGACTTGTCCAACTAAGTACCCTTACACTACTCAATGTGCCATAATCAAACATGCATGTTCCTGTAAAAATAATGTCACATTTGAATCTGTCTTTAATTCTACTGCAGGATTATCTACTGGGTAGAAACATTTCGTCCCTAACCCGCGAAAGTTACCAAACTCATTTTATTTAAAATTTCAGGAGGAAGAAAAAACTTCACATTTTTTCTAAAAAATTTTGATGAATGTAAAACTTTGCAAATATTCATAAAAGGTAGTTTTACAGGTGTAAATATGTTAATTCACTAATTCCAAAAAAAATCGTAAAATTCCAAAATCCTTCCTTCCTCTAATGGTTTACACTGATGTTTGGAAATTTTGGAACTCAATTTTAATCAAACCAATGAATATTCGCAAAAATATCACATGGGCATAACTCTATCATCTGATTTGTGAGGAGCTTAGAAATGTTCAAGGTAAACGCGGGTTCTGTATGACAATGCAAAAATATCATAATCCGTTTCCCAGCAAAAACTGAGTTTGGCCATTTTTGCAGGCACGGGACGATTTGAGTCGTGTTCTTAGAAAACGGGGCATAATGCATGCGCGTAAAGTGTCGTCCCAGATTAGCCTTTGCAGTCCGGGAGGACACTTTCCGCCTAAAATGGATTTTCGCTAAGAAGAGACATCATTTAAACGAAAAATTCCATTAAAGCGGAAATTGTCTTCCCTGATTAGCCTGTGCGGACTGCGCAGGCTAATCTGGGATGACAATTTACACACAAGCGTTATGCCCAGTTTTCTCAGAACATGACACATTTGTCTATGACCATTCTCACCTACCTCTGAGTATGTAGGTCATTTGTCAGTTTCTGGTATAAAATATGTGTCGCGTTCTGAGAAAACTGGGCATAAAGCTTGTGCGTAAATTGTCATCCCAGATTAGCTAATCAGGGATGACAATTTCCGCATTTATGGAATTTTTCGCTTAAATGATGTCTCTTCTTAGCGAGAATCCAGTTTAGGCGGAAAGTGTCGTCCTGGATTAGCCTGTGCGGACTGCACAGGCTAATCTGGGACAACACTTTACGCACATGCATTTTGCCCAGTTTTCTCAGAACGCGACACAAATGTGCATTTAGTACTGCTTACATAGGTGCCTCAAAGTGCCCTGATATGACTGAAATACTGTTAAATACTCATAAAAATCTAAATAAACAAAGCAAACATCTTAAATTTCATGTAATCTACTGGCAGTTTTACTGNATATGTAAATTGGGTGACGCGATGTGAGCGCATGGAGCACTTTTCTTATTCAACCAATCGTGAATTAACTCTAAATTTAGATTGATGCAATATGTTACAAACTATTTTCTGAAAACCAGTCGAAAACGAAAGTTAATTTATGTGAAACATCGATGCGTGTTGGTCAGCATCCAATTTGTTTGATGTACAAATAGGTGTTTTTACAGGTTTTATAACCTTAGGTGGTATAATACACAAGATAATTAGTGTCATTGGCGTTTATTTCTGTATGATACATCTTTCAATAGCAAAAAGAGACCCCTATCATAAAAACACTGTGGTGTGAATGCCTGATAAAAATCAATAATTTGCCGATAAATCGCCGATAAGGTGTCAAAAACAACACTGGTCCACTCGAGTAGCAGAAGGGGGTTGTTAATTGGGGGCAATAAAGGGATTAATGGTAAATTTTAGCCAGACTGAGCTTGAATAACGGATTTTATTGGGAACTTATAGACTTTACATCGTTTTTTTTACGAATGTCGGGACAGAATCGGACCGACTGTATGGGATTTTCAATCGGTCTTTCATGACCCCAATCGGTCTAGGACCGACAAAACCGAAAAAAATATGATCCCTGGTCATAACCTTTCTGAATTACATGAATATCCTGTTGTTGTTGTTTGTAGCTTTTGTTTTAGTGTATTTTTTGTCATAACATTGTGTTGTTTAAAACAATTTGTTGCCTTTGTCGTTTGAATTGAAATAATGTTTTGATATTTTTATATATTTTTTTTTTATATTATTTTTTATACATCTCATGTCACATTGCTTCATATACACAGTGTTACAACTTCTTGCATAGTAATAAAAAATAGAAACATATTAAAATTGCTCATTTCTTTTTTCTGTTGTCTTAAATCAGCAAGCAAGTGTAACCAAATAAAAAAAAACAACAACAACAGTTTCTATCTGTTGGTGGCTATAAAATGAAGATGCCCTAAACTGTTGCCCATATTATCAAATAACCATGGGTGGGCATGAGGGTTTGTTCTCTCTTTCTGTAATTGGCTTACAGTAGTCAAACACAGACCTTGAATGAAGCAAAAATGCCCTATACCCTGCTTATATACAATAATAAAAGAAATCAGCGTATCTCGATAAAACACTTAAATTAACCTTTATCCATACAGTTCAATGTTTTTCTCGATGAAAATGATTTCATTTATTGGTTAAATTTCAATAAGATACAGCCGGAGGGCATATAGTGTTACCACTTTCCGTTTGTGTGTGCATGCGCATTAAGGGATTTCAAACTATATGGGCACAAATGATTGTCATATCCATACAAATTGTTGCATGCATAGACCCCTTCTTGTTTGCATATTCCTATATGGATATAGTGAAAGAACATGTTTGTTTCCAGCCCATTATTTTGTCCTGCATTAAGTGATTTTAAATATGGCAGAAAGGATCATCACATCAAGAGGACATGTTGCTTGCAACAACTACAGTGTATGTCACTCGCTTCAAGGCCAAGGTCACAGTTACACTTGACATTTTTTCGTGTATTTTTAAGTACATGTTTATCCCATAACTAAGTAGTGCATTATGGGATTTTGAAATGAATAAAATTGGCATAAATTATCTTTATATCAAGACGACATGTCATGTGCAACAACCCTGTCAAGGCACAGTGGACACTTGGATTTTGTGCTTATTCCTTGTATGTTCATATTGAGTGTATGGTCTTGTGCGGCCAGTAATTTTGTTTTGCAATAAAGGATTTTAAAACCTGCAATAAGCACAGAAAGACGACATGTGGCATGCAAAAACCACATCACTTACTTTATCAAGCACGATTTGAATTTTAAATACATTAACACAAATGATCAGCATATGAAGACAACGTTTTTGCTTGCATCAACCAGGTTGCTCGCTTAATTTTCAAGGTCACAGTGGACACTTGAAGTTTGTGCATATTACTTTAATGGATATAGTTTAATAACATATTGGTGTCTGGTTGATAACTTTATAGTACATGATGAGATTTGGAAATAAATTTTCACAAATTATTATATAAAGGAATCCCTAGAGCATGCTACAGTCATGTCAATAGCTTGTCAAAGGTTATGGTGGACCCTTGAAGTTTTGGGAATATTTATTATATATATATTGATATAGTTTAAGTAGATGTTTGTGTATGGCCCATAACTTTATACATTTGCACAAATTATAATTATATGTTGACAATGTGATGCTCACTTAACGCTCAATATCACTTTTGTGTCGTGTTCTGAGAAAACTGGGCATAATGCTTGTGCGTAAATTGTCATCCAAGATTAGACTGTGCAGTCCGCACAGGCTAATCAGGGACGGCAATTTCTGCTTTTATGGAATTTTTCGTTCAAAATAAATAATGTCTCTTCTTAGAGAAAATCCAGTTT
The DNA here is from genome assembly GCA_007657795.1 of Dreissena rostriformis. Lineage (NCBI taxonomy): Eukaryota > Metazoa > Mollusca > Bivalvia > Myida > Dreissenidae > Dreissena > Dreissena rostriformis. The sequence continues at coordinate 70,125 of VMBQ01004855.1, forward strand.
AGGCGGAAAGTGACACTTTAGGCACATGCATTATGCCCAGTTTTCTCAGAACGCTACACAATAGTTAGTTTCTGTCCCTATCTAGTTATAGTGGTAGTAGCTGTCAGGTTTATTTCTTTATCATGCATCATGGGATTCTGAAATAAACTAGATCCGTCATTAAAGATGACAAATACTCCCGCAATGGCTCATTTGAAGCAGATGCAAAACTTGATTATTAGTAAAATTAATTTCACAATTGTGTCATAAGCTACTTCACATTTATCACTCAAAAAGAGAAAAAGCTAATTTTTACAGTTACAAATGTACAAGTACTTAAATGTGTTGCGTTCTGAGAAAACTGGGCATAATGCATGTGCGTAAAGTGTCGTCCCAGATTAGCCTGTGCAGTCCGCACAGGCTAATCAGGGACGACACTTTCCGCTTTTATGACATTTTTCTTTTAAATGAAGTCTCCTCTTAGCAAAAATCCAATTTAGGCGGAAAGTGTCGTCCCTGATTAGCATGTGGGGACTGCACACGCTAATCTGGGACGACACTTTACGCACATGCATTATGCCCAGTTTTTTTCTCAGAACACCACTTAAATGCTGTGTTAACCGTTCACATAATGTATGTCAAACACCACTGGTTTCTGTGTCAAGTTTTATATGGCAGGGTCAGCCTTGTTCTATGGACACGTTTCTAGTTGAAATAATGAAACAACACAATATAGCTTTCTGTTTATATTACATATTTAATATAATGTATTGCACATAATAAAGTAAAAGTTATACCAGTACAGATATTTGATATATGCATTCAATAGCACTTTTACAAGAATATACATGGCAGAATAATAATACATACAAAGTGTTTGTAATGATTTTAGTCAGGGAAAATATTTGCTATTTTTGTTTTCAATTAAGGTGCCAATAACGTTATACCAATAAATTTTGTGAAGATATATGTAAGTAGTAACTGAAAACATTGTGCATTAAATGCATAGATGGTTCTCATACAAAATCGAACAATGAAATATTCGTCACCAAAACAACTTTGAAATATTCGTCACCAAAACAACTTAACTGTTTTATACAGATACATGTAAGAAATAATCAAATATTGAAATGTTCTTTATTTAACTAACTTGACTTAAGTCTACATACAAATTCCAGCAATACAAACATTCCTGCCATGTGCCGGTCGAATCAGTCATGCAGCACATGAAAAAGCAAGAATGAAGATTATTGTAAAGGGAATGGGAACCTTTACAAAAATGTTATTACAACTAAGATGGAAATCATGCATACCGTTTATCTGTACTAGTTGTGTTTATCTTAGATACATGTACACTATCAAACATCCTATACAAAAATGTTACCAATACAACTCAAATCATTCAATAATTCAGAAAAAAACACTATTTAACATAGAGAATCATAGGTATCAAAGTGCCAACAAAATATCGTTTTCATTTGCTCCAATAAATATACTGGTATTAAAAATTGACATATATTACCGGTATACAGTTCAAATTTGGTCCACAAAACTGGAAACAGAAAAAACTTAGGCCTGAACTACCTCTGTCAAAACTTGGTCAGCTTTATTGTCCTAGGTCTGAACTACTTATATGGTTCTAGGCCTGAACTACGTCTATCAAAACTTGGTCATCTTAATAGTTCTAGGCCTGAACTACCTGTCAAAACTTGGTCTTCTAAATGTTTCTAGGCCTGATCTAGGTCTGTCAAAACTTGGTTATTTAAATGGTTCTAGGCCTGAACTATGTCTATCAAAACTTGGTCATCTCAATGGTTCTAGGCCTGAACTACCTCTACCAAAACTTGGTCATCTAAATGGTCCTAGGCCTGAACTACTTGGAAAAAACATGGTCATCTAAATGGTTCTAGGCCTGAACTACATGTACCTCTGTCAAAACTTGGTCATCTAAATGTTTCTAGGCCTGAACTACCTCTGTCAAAACTTGGTCATCTAAATGCTTCTAGGCCTGAACTACATCTGTCAAAACTTGGTCATCTTAATGGTCCTAGGCCTGAACTATTTATGTCAAAACTTGATCATCTTAATGGTCATAGGCCTGAAATACCTGTCAAAACTTGGTCCTCTAAACGATTCTAGGCCTTAACTACCTCTATCAAAACTTGGTCATTTTAATGGTCGTAGACCTGAAGTACCTTTATCAAAACTTGGTCATCTTAATGATTCTAGGCCTGAACTACCTCTGTCAAAACTTGGTCATCTTAATGGTTCTGGGCCTGAACTACCTCTGTCAAAACTTGGTCATCTTAATGGTTCTGGGCCTGAACTACCTGTCAAAACTTGGTCATCTTAATGGTTCTAGGCCTGAACTACCTCTGTCAAAACTTGGTCATCTAAATGGTCCTATCTCAATACAAAGAACGTTTGGAAAACCATGTATCCATTTAACAATTAATAACAAATGTTGGTCCATTGAATTAGTGCAATAACGCACATAAAAAACAATGTGGTCAATAATGTTATATAACATATCGATAATAATTTACAACTTATTGTTCTGATAAAAATTGCTGGAAAAAACTGATATATTTTTTAATCATATTTACAAACACATTCATTAAGTAAAATAAAAAACAAACTAACAATTTCCAACAAAAATTACTTATTTACATGGTTTAAGTAAGCTTTTTCTAGTACCAAAGAGATGCATGGATCCCAAAGAGATGCATGGATCCTACAAAACATTGTAACCCAACAAATGCAACACAAGTTCTACATCAGTTTAATGTAGCAATGTTATAATGGAAATATCAGTATCAGACTTATGGATATAGATAATTTCAAAAGAATAAAGATATTCAATGCTGAAATTTGAACATGTTTTCAATTTACATTATAATTAAGCCACGTCATGCGAAAATGGGTCTTATGCTATATTGGGCCAGCAAAGCTCCAGACCAACCTGCAAAGTCATGCAGTCTGGTCAGGAGCTACTCTTTCTGCTCATGATATCACAATACCTTGACTATCCCTTTGCATGCTGGGTAATTTGTCGTCTGCTAAAATGTTGTCTGCTAAATTTCTAAAATTAGCATTTTCTTTGATTTTTTTTCAAAGAATACTATCAGAATAGCAAACAGTTTGGATCCTGATGAGACGCCACGTTTTGTGGCGTCTCATCTGGATCCAAACTGTTTGCAAAGGCCTTCAAAATCCGGTTCCAGCGCTCAAAGGGATATAGCAGACAGGGTAGCTTGTGACCAGACAGTGTGATTGCGCAGGCTGATCTGGACCTACGCTGGGGGCACATTTTCGTATGACGTGGTTCAATTATTGTATAAAATATAAAAAAATCTCTATTTAGTCTCCTGGCTGATACCAAAATTTGGGATACCATAAAACTGCATCTTGTTAACTATGGTCCATTGTTTATATTAATTATCATATTCTTTACAACATATTTCTTGAAAAGAAATAGCAGAATTACATCTTTATCAAATGACAATGCCACTAATGTGTATATAGAGAATCTCAGAAAAGCATAGCAGTTCACAGCAGTGGAAAATTTGTCACACATACACAAGGCACTCTACTATCTTTGTCATTTGAGTCGTGTTCTGAGAAAACTGGGCATAATGCATGTGCATTAAGTGTCATCCCAGATTAGCCTGTGCAGTCCGCACAGGCTAATCAGGGATGACACTTTCCGCCTCAATTGGATTTTTGCTAAGCCGAGACTTCATTTAAACGAAAAATGTCATAAAAGCGGAAAGTGTCGTCCCTGATAAGCCTGTGTGGACTGCACACGCTAATCTGGGACGCCACTTTATGCACATGCATTATGCCCAGTTTTCTCAGAACGCAACACATTTTAACTTTGTCATTATAACTTAACAATACAACAATCTTGCAAAAAAATGAACTACAACTTATTTACAGGAACTGCAGAAGCAGATGATTGCATAGACTGATTTTGATCATGAACACTTTTAAACGAGCCTTGCTATGTGAAAAGCGGTTAAATGCATGTGCGTAAAGTGTCGTCCCAGATTAGCCTGTGCAGTCCGCACCGGCTAATCTGGGATGACACTTTACGTCTAAACAAGATTTTCGCTAAAAAGGGACTTCATTTAAACAAAAAATACTATAAAAGCGGAAAGTGTCGTCCCTTGATTAGCCTGTGTGGACTGCACAGGCTAATCTGGGACGACACTTTACGCACATGCATTAAACCCCTTTTTCACAGAGCGGGGCTCCAATGTATTGGTAATAAGGAATGTACACGTAGTACCACATGTAGGAACTCACAGTAACAACTGCGGTATGTTAACAGGTTTGTTGTTTAAAATTTTCTTTCACAAATAATTATTGCATTATAAAATAAATTCAAGGAATTTTAACACTGAACTAAAGTCAACAGTAGGCATTGTAAACAACTTGAACATTGTGATTGAAACATAGCACATTAACAGTAACAATACCTTTAAGGTATAACACGTGATGCCCTGCATTTTAACAGCTGATATTCTATTAACTAATCAATCAATATTCTTATTCTCCCCTGTCAAATAATGTACATTGTAAATATCAACCATTAGTCTTCACTCAAATCAGTAACCAATGAGGAACTGAAAACATGTTTTATGAACTTGTGAAATTAAGATAATGATTACATCATACATGGCACCCTTCTGAAGCCAAACGGTACATCATCGCAGCTTTACTTGGAAATAACAAACTTCTGCAAAAATATGTTTATACTTCAGTCTCACCAATTAAGAATTTTCAGATCAAATGAGTGTTAAACAAGGCTTGTCACCATATGATGACATATGCCCCCTTTTTCCAAAAAATTTTCAACCTAAACACAAAACCTTAATGCTAAGTGTGACGGAATTTCAGACGGACAGACAGACAGACGGAGAGTGCAATCACTATATTCGGGGGCATAAAAACAATTGATAATTCAAGACTCCCTTCTTACATCATTAAGGTTCCAATTATATAATCCAAATGGGAGACACACATAATTATACATATTTTGTAAAACCACAATGTATTGAAGGCACAGTGTTCATTACATGTTAAATAGCATACAACTGACAGCACATGTTTACAACACCGGTAATGCTAAAGCTTACCATTAGCCACTATATAAATTATAATATGAATGAGCCTTAAAGACTCACAAGCCTAACACTTGCACGTAAAAGCCACTCTTTATTTAGACTGCTGAAATATATGAGTCATGTTCTGAGAAAACGGGGTATAATGCTTGTGCTTAAAGTGTCGTCCCAGATTAGCCTGTGCAGTCCGCACAGGCTTATCCTGGACGACACTTTCCGCCTAAACTGGATTTTCAACATATTTAAACAAAAAAATCCATAAAAGCGGAAATTATCGTCCCTGATTAGCCTGTGAGGACTGCACAGGCTAATCTGGGACGACAATTTACACACAAGCATTATGCCAGTTTTCTGGGAACACGACACATATATTTATGCAGTTTGTGCATCTTGACGTTTATCAGTGCAGTTTTTCAGTCAAGATTTATACTAGATGCCTGACCTTTGTCAAGGATGCTTGCCCTGAAACTTCCCCAATTCGACATTTGACCTGTACGTGTGACCTTGACCTTAACATTGTCTCCATTGTGTGATTATTTGTGGAATGCTGTTTTAGAATTGCCTCAAAAACATAATGTTACAAGCTGGACAAGCTGTTTCATGCCAATGTTTGACCTCTGACCCCTAAGTGTTACCTCTGACCCCTAAGTTTTACCTCTGACCCCTAAGTGCTACCTTGACCTTAGAGCCATATACAAAAGTGTTGCAATTGACTCACCCTCATCACATGTCAATCATTTTGGATCAGTTATTTTTTAACATACCTGCTCAAAGAAGTCAACCGCTTGAAATGTCAATAATTTGTGATCAGTTATATTTAACTAGCCTGCTACATGAAGTTACAGTGAGTACAACACAGATGGACAGACAGACAAATGCGCATACATGAAACCGCTATTGTGACAGCTATATCAAGCAGTAGGAAAGCAGGCTCAATTTTAATCAGAACTACTCTTCTCTCTTCTGGTCATTTACATTAACAACACAGGGCCTTCAGTTTGATAAATGAACATTCCCTTCTGGATTTCTGGTATATAAAAAATGAATTAACTAAGTGAGTAGTACATGTGTAGTACAATCATTTATAAAATAGATCTACAACAAGAGAGTAAATACATAACATATGTGAGAAATAACTGACATACACATTTAACAAAAGTAATTTCCATCTATCAACACTACAATGTGCTTAAGTAACCTATGATATCCAGTTAAAAAATGCTGTATAACATGACATAATTAATACATACAATAACTGGGGTCAATAACCTTACTTAGCCTTCCTATAGAACAACCTCTTATTCCCAGTGATTTTTTTAGCTCAGTATTTCAATATAATTGAATTATGGCATCATGACTAAGTCTGTGTACCAAATCGTGGGCTCCACGCAAGACTATCGTAACTTACTATATATTATATAGTGAGTTACGATAGTCTTGCGTGGAGCCCACGAAATGTACAAAGGACTAACAATATGAGCCTCGTTCTAGGCGGAAAGTGTGGACCCTGATTAGCCTGTGCAGACTGCACAGGCTAATCTGGGACAACACTTTACACACATGCATTACACCCAGTTTTCCCAGAATGCGGCTCATATTCATAGGGACTGACAACACAGCTGCCAGTCAGAGCTGGTCTCATTATGTTGTCATTTAGTTTTCTATGGACCTTACACTTGCTGGTAACAGGATTGCAAGGTACCCTTCGTACATATTTAAACAAACAAACAAACTGCTGTTCCATTAGATAAACATTACACAATGTCTTTGAAAAGCTTGTCTTGTACTCTTAAAAATACTTCCTATACAATGGTCATCTTCATTTAAAACATATATCAAATACACTGAACAACAAATGCACAATAATTCTTGACATACAAACCTTCATAGCTTAACAGTTCACCATTAATATACACTTGAATAAGAAAGTAAAAAACTCCTCTTTTTCTTGCAAGTTCTTATTTCAAAACTCCAAACATCCAGCAATGTACGTTTACGCTGTAAACCCAATCTCATCATTGAGGTCAACTTTTGATTGGTCCTAAAAAAAATGACTATTTTTACAAGCACATGCCGACAGTCTGAAATGAACAGTTCAGTCTGTTCATGAAGTGCACATTTGTGTCGTGTTCTGAGAAAACTGGGCATAATGCATGTGCGTAAATTGTCATCCCAGATTAGCCTGTGCAGTCTGCACTGGCTAATCAGGACTGACAATTTCCGCTTAAGGAATTTTTCGTTTAAACAATGTCTCTTCTTAGCAAAAATCCAGTTTAGGTGAGAGTGTTGTCCCTGATTAGCCTGTGCGGACTGCACAGGCTAATCTGGGACGACACTTTACGCACATGCTTTTTGTCCAGTTTTCTCAGAACACGACACATTTGCAAACAGGACCTAACATGAGTCTACAGTTCACACCATGACAATATCATCGTCTGACTCTGGCTTGGGTTCTTCTTTCTTCCCAGGTTTCCCCTCGCCCCCTTCGGGCGTCGTTCCCAGAGTGTGGGGGTTGGCCAGCTCAGGGCGAGCTTTGAGAACCCCTAACATGGACCTGGGCCGCTGAGACGTAGTGGGGGAGCCTACAAACAGAACAACAGAGCAATGAGAGGAAAACTAAACAGTTGATTAACTAATGCATGATCATCATCATCATCATCATCATCATCATCCACATCAACTTCATCATCATCCTCATCCCCCTCCTCCTCCACCTCCTCCTCATCATCATCATTAGCATCATCATCATCATTATAACCATAAGCCTATAATGATCAACATCCTAATCATCAATATCATGAATATCATCAACCATAACAAGAATTGTTTGTACAAATAAGGCTGACCCTCTATGCAGAAAGCAGCCCAAACAAATATCCTATTTAAAGTTGGTTGGATCTGTTGGGAATAAAAGAACTAAAGCAATTTTGCAAGGCTTACTTTAGAAAAGAGATGTTTGTTAAACAAGTATGGCCAACGACTTGCAGCAAAGTTGCCCGTGTCCTTGTCCTTAGATCTCTTGATTTTAAAATTATAAGGGGTCATCCTTCCGCAAGACTAACCATATTTATTACATGATCCTAATAATTCTCTAGATATTGCGCTGAAACCATTTTCATCATACAAAAGCCTGTGACCCTGACCATTCACCCGATTACACCTGATTACATAAATTTTAATAGGCGTCCTACTTTCCACCCAAGTAACCTTTTCACCAATGCATAATTGTAAGTCAAAGCGTTTAAATTAATGTAAGAAAACAAATTCACTGTTAAACGCTCTTGTGAACATGACCTTTGACCTATTTACCTGCAAATCAAAATGCATTGTTCATTCCTCCAAAGAAACCACCTTACCAATTAAGATGATCGCAGGTCAAAGCATTCTCTAGATATCCCGAAGAAACCAATATCTTGATACAAGCTTATGTGACCTTGAACATAAGCCTATAAAATCATATTGCTTTTTATTCCCCCCTCCCCACATGTAACCACAATACCAATTTGTATAATCAGAGGACAAAGTGTTTAAAAAAACTAGTGCCGAAACAAACTTGCTGTAACAAGACCCTATGACCTTGACCTTCTCAGAAATAACCACTTTATCAATTATCTTGATCTTAGGTCAAGGCATTCTCAAGACATCTTGAAGAAACAAATTTACTGTGACATGTTTTTGTGACCTTGACCTTCAACCTGTTGAACTCAAAATCAAAAGTCGTCTTCCTTTCCTCCAAAGAAACATCATACCCAATTTGCATGATTTTTGGTCAAAGTGTTTTCTAGGTAGAAGGCATTAACAAAAGCCATACAGATGGACAGACAGGGGTTGTAATGGACCTGAAGTCCCAATCCTGAAAATCCGCCGTGGTCCAAGGGCTGCAAGCCCTGGCGGGGGCCAGGGGTGGAACCCCTAGTTGACCGCCCTGGTCCAAGGGCTGCAAGCCTTGGCGGGGGGCTAGGGGTGGAACACCTAGTTGTCTGCCATGGTCCAAGGGCTGCAAGCCCTGGCGGGGGCTAGGGGTGGAACCCCTAGTTGACCGCCGTGGTCCAAGGGCTGCAAGCCCTGGCGGGGGCTAGGGGTGGAACCCCTAGTTGACCGCCGTGGTCCAAGGGCTGCAAGCCCTGGCGGGGGCTAGGGGTGGAACCCCTAGTTGACCGCCGTGGTCCAAGGGCTGCAAGCCCTGGCGGGGGCTAGGGGTGGAACCCCTAGTTGACCGCCGTGGTCCAAGGGCTGCAAGCCCTGGCGGGGGCTAGGGGTGGAACCCCTAGTTGACCGCCGTGGTCCAAGGGCTGCAAGCCCTGGCGGGGGCTAGGAGTGGAACCCCTAGTTAAAACAAAATGATTTGAATTAGAGACAAAAACTTGACCTTGCTTTGAACACATCATTAAAGCCTTTTTTCCATGTTCAACATGTCCCAAGTCCTAACTTATTGTACTTTAAATAGTCTTTCTAGTTGCAATTTCTGTTGAATACAGTGCAAAATATTATAATTCAGACCATCCGTATTACCGCATGTGAATATGTTATTCTAAAAATATTTTTTTTAAAGAAAATAAATTAAAATCGACGAAAAATATTGTATCCGAAAAACAACTGTCCGAATAAATCTACGTGTTTTGCACATGAAATAAAATGTGCATATCGTTTGGCTGTAGAAAATGAAAACCAGTTACCTAGCAAATGTGTAATGAATATATAATTTGGTTACTCATATTGCTTTACACTATGCTATTGCAGTGCTTTACTTTGCTAATGTTGTTGTTTGCTAAAAACAATTTAAAGAACGTAACGCCCAATTAAAATATTTCAAGATGGCGGACATTTCAGTGAGTTGTAAGATTTTCGGAAAGTAGCGAAGATACGATTTTTCGTCAGTTATCGTTGTAATCCGTCAGAAATAAACAAGACTATTGCCTAGCAATATGGTCCCCTACCGGTGAAACTCAACCATTTTCAACAATATTTCTAGTCTATTTGTTGCCATAGCAACCAGAATTCTTGACGTAGGAACAAAATTAAATGATGTTCATAATCTCCATATTGCCATATGTCCATGTTTCAAGTTTTATGAAAAAATATGAAGAATTTTTAAAGTTATCGCAGGATCCAGAAAAGTGTGACAGACTGACTGACTGACTGACTGACAGACAGACAGATAGGGCGCTAACCATAAGTCGCCTACGGTGAAACCGGTAGGGGACAATAAATAACTGCCGAATTCAAAAGTGCCTGGATTTACGGCAAAACCGGATTTCGCAGTTCGTCACCGATATACTTTGTAAAGCAACGTTATTTGCATCCTAACCCCCTAATCCCCCCCCTGAAAAAAACTCTTCGGATTTACAACGATCTCAAAACAGGCCAGGGAGCCTCAAATTCCGGATTTCCGGATCTATCTGGAATTTTACAATCCCCGACAGACTGTCTGATGGACAAATGCAAAGTAATAGACCAACTTCTTTTAAGGGGGACTTAATAAATCAAGGGCTTTAACTCCCTAGCTCAAAGGGCCACTTGGTTGATCATTGAATCATTGAACAGAACAGCTATTTATAATGGCTCACACAAATTTGTCCATAAAGTTTAGAGAAAAATGTTGGACTTTGATTTAAGAAGTGAGTTACTGACATTACCTGCAGTACGGCCTGGTGATTCTGCATCAATGCCGATGCCACTGTCTGTCATGGAACTTGATGAATCCGCATTCGGAACATCTCCAGCTAAATTACAATAATAACTGTATAGGAATGGCATATATATTTGAGTCGCGCTCTGTGAAAAGGGGGTTTAATGCATGGTTGTAAAGTGTCATCCCAGATTAGCATGTGCAGTTCGCAAAGGCTAATCAGGGACAACACTTTCCGCTTTAATGATTTTTTTCGTTTAAAGAAAGTCTCTTGTTAACAAAAATCCAGTTTATGCGTAAAGTGTCGTCCCTGATTAGCCTGTGCGGACTGCACATGCTAATCTGGGACGACGCTTTATGCATATGCATTAAAGCCCCTTTTCACAGAGCGAGGCTCAAATATTGAATACAAACAATATGTTTACCCCAGAAACATCATCAGACAAACAATAAATATTAAAATCTATGTACATGAAAATAAACAAGGTATGTTTTACTTAAAAGGAAGCAGAAAAGAACACATTCTTAGAGCATTTAGCAAGATTACACATACCAAACAGAAGTCCATTACATGGGGTTTAAAACTATTTGTTTACCAGGAAACAAAAATCACACAAAGAAAATGTTTGAGATTTACGTGCAAACAGTATTAGAACAAACACACACTGAGCAAGAAATTGACACCATAATTATAATATCAAAGTTTATATATATTTATAACTTTACAACAATATCATAGAGAAAATTATTTTTAAAAATAATTAAAAAAAATTGTTTTGCCTAAAAATAAAACCCAACTTTTAATACCTTAATGAGCTTAATTTGCATTCAAATTCTGAAAAGAAAAATGATTTTGATGCAACAAGACCTGTGTTTTTATAACACAATGCCCCCTACTGCGCTTTGAAGCCGCACAGCAGCTATTTTAGAGAAAATTATTAAGTCCAAGGCCCATTACTTCGCTGAAAATCAATGGACGGGAATGAAACTTACACCTTATCTGTTAGTCATATAGGAAGATTCATACACCAAATATCAGGTCTATATCTGTAAGCGTTTAGGAAAAAAAAGGAAAATGGAATGGCAGACGGACAGACCATGTGACTGCTATATGCCACCCAACCGGGGGCATAAAAAAAATCCCTGAAGAATTGTCATGCTTATTGTGGGCAGTCTCACCATGTTGCTCAGTCTCTGCTGCCATTTTGACTGTGTCCATACGAACATTGTGTGGCAATGAATTTCTCTTAGCCTCAACTTTAGGTAACTCTTCCTTTAAACAAACTGAGAGTGGCCTCCCTTGCTTCTCTTCAGCATGGAAGATAGACATTTTTTCCCGAACTGATTTTTTCAAAGTTGCTGAGTCATACACCACCCCACTCTCGACAGCTTTTGTAGTGGGTGGGGTTTTTGAAGGGACATCATTGGCGTTACTGGGTGGCTGATCTTCTAAAGATGGTTATTTTCAAAAAGAAGAAAAGAAAGAGCATGCACAAACAGAATAAACACAAAGCCAAATCATGAAGCACAATTCTGACAGAGGTTCATGTGTGACTTATTCTAGTGCATAACCTTCAAAGTTAACTACTGATACATTTTTGTTCTATTATATTATTTAACATTTCTAGCAAAAACTGTGTCCTTATTGGATCTACTGAATGAATTTCATTAATAATTTAAAGAGCACATAATTGTATTCACTGTGTTAATAAGTTATGGAATGTCAATGGTCTACAAGTACAGATTAATATCATTTAAATAATGCTGGATGCTTATAAGTTACAAAGCAATAAATGATAGACACTGTGTCTCAAATTTTGCTCTGTCAAAATGTGCGTTTTAGTAAAAAAACTATTTTTAAAACATGCATATTAAACACAACATAAAGACAAAAATAACTTGAAACTTGGGAAAAGAATGAAAATAAACAATGCACTTCTCACAATCAACATGCAAAAATATATCAACAGTGGAACACAAACATTCTAGCTGGAAAATGCTCTATAAAGGCTAAGGAATACAACAGGTATCCAATGTATGGTCATGTGATTAAATAAACGTCCACATCAGTAATCA